>SNQN01000127.1:171422-198073 GCA_008642245.1 Bassia scoparia
TTAGAAGTCAGACCAAAGGATGAACTTGGTGATGGTAAGGAATTAATAATAAGAGTGAGGAAAAAGATAGTTTTAATTTTGATATTACTCAATTTAAAGATGTTCCCCCATTCCCTTCTAGATTTGCTAAGGCAAGGAAAGAGGCTCTTGATAATGAAATTCTTGATACATTTAGGAAAGTTGAAGTTAATATTCCTCTATTTGATGCTATTAAGCAGGTACCTCGTTATGCAAAGTTCCTCAAGGAGCTTTGTACTAACAAAAGACAATTTCGCCCTTCCAAAAAAGTAAGTATGGGGGAGAATATTTCTGCTGTAATTCAAAGGAAACTTCCCCCTAAATGCAAAGACCCTGGCATGTTTTCTATCCCATGCAAGATTGGTAATTCTAACTTTGAAAGATGCATGCTAGATTTAGGTGCTTCCATTAATGTTATGCCTAAATCGGTGTATGAGACATTAAATGTTAGATCTTTGTCAAAAACTGATGTTGTTATTCAACTAGCTGATAGGTCAAATGCTTTCCCCATAGGAGTACTTGAAGATGTTTTAGTTCAAGTTAATGAATTAGTTTTTCCCGCTGATTTTTATGTACTTGATATGGGAGAAAGGAGTGATAATGTTCCTTTATTGTTGGGAAGACCTTTTCTAAAAACTACTAAGACTAAGATTGATGTTCATGAGGGTAATTTAACAATGGAATTTGATGGTGAGATAATATGTCATATTTTTAGTCCCTAATATTAGTCTTATAATCATCTTATCTTAGTTATTTTATTAAATTAGAACTTTTATTATTTTAGATATTATTTTATATCATTATTTGATTTTATAATTATTTTTATAATAATTGATACTTAATAATGTGTCGTGTGTTTTTGGTACAAAAAGATTAAAGAGAATGAAGATAGAAGGCTTTGCAATTTGGTGCAACTCAATTGGACAACAAGGAATGAAGGAACACAAGGAAAGAATTTAATAAATGAAAATAAAGGAGAATAAAAAGAAATAAGCAGCAAAATGAAATCACAAACAAACGTGAGGAGTAAGAAATAAGAAYCTACAGCCTGGAAAACGTGTAACAAAGCAACACAACAAGATATTTACGATCAAAGAGGATAAATAATATTTATCCCTCTCATATATCTTGGTAATTCTGTTTGGGTATTTTAAATACTAGTTTATTTCACAAATAAAAAGAATCAGAATACGTCATAGATTTTTAGGATTTTTAAAGAGTCAAGAGAGTTTGGGAAGCGATCAAGTGTTTTCTTAGTCTTGCAATTGGAGTAGGAGTTCGTGAGTATAAGACGACGGTTTGTACGAGTATTAAGTGATATAATATCCACCTTCTTTTGGTATTACTTTTGATTTCTATATGTTATATAACTATGAATTTGAATCTTATTTAGACTTGAATTTCATTATAATTATTGGGGTTATTATTGATATAAAGTTTATTTAGTAATCAACTTTAACATGTTTATTATTGTCATAGTGATTGTTCGAGTATTAATTTCTATCTATATATTTGAATTAATAATCAATTGCTAGTTATGTGATTTGGCCTAGTTTAAATTTGCATATAAAAGGTAGGATAATGTTAATTGGGTCGTGCGAGGTTTGAATATATTAGAGTGTAAATTGATCTAATTTTATTAATTAATTGTTAATTTATTAGGGTTAATGATGTCTTCTAGTTTATAATGCTTCTAGATGTAGTCATGTGGTTGCGATCAATTTACGATGGCGAGTCTAGTTTAGGAATTGTGTCGGCTAGTTAATCAATTTAAAGTAAGGAAGAATAGGGTGGAATTGCATCAGAAACGCTACATTAAATTCTATTATCAAACTTTGATTCAATTTTTTAATACTCAATATTATGATTAAGTTTCTAAGTTTAATGGTGGAAATTATCTCACTTGCTTGACATCAATGTAATAGTAGTTTAGATTTAGTTTTACTAATTAAATAATACAATCTTAAACCACCTATATTCGTAAATATGTAAATAGCGTAATATTGTATATATGTATATTGGTTTTTTTGTAAATCACCTTTTGTTTTCAATCTTTTAAAAAATTCCACTTTTGTTTTTTTTTTTAAATTCCCACCTTGTTCAAATCTTTAAAACTCCTTTTAAAGTTTTGTTACCATTCTTTAAACTGGAGGGTATTTTGTCATGTTCCTTTCATTCTATCTTCTTCGTTGCTCCTCCTCTTCTCCTCACTAACTCAATAACAATTTAAAATGGGGTAAGAGGACATGCAAATTGTGAAGAAGAAAGCAGTAGCAAAAATACAAAATTTATCTGCAAAATTGAAAAATGGCAGAAGAAAGTGCAAGAGTAAATCAATATTCATTATCAATCAATCTGTTTCGTGGTACTCAGTTCAACAAGCTATCACTACCACTGGTATGCATTTTCTCTCTTTCTCTCATCTCTCTCTTTCTCATCTCTCTCTCTTCTCTTCTCGCTCTCTTTTTGATTCAATAATCATGTTTGATGTGTTATGTTGGCCAAAAAAAAACCATGAAAATAAACAATTGCAAATTTTAGATTTTACGGAACTATGATTCTAATTAGCTGATTATTGAAACTTTGGTAAGTTTTAAATGCTGATATGTGGTAACCATTTGGACACACATCATTCCGTGAGCATTATCGGATCTGGGTGGAAGATTTAAATCAAGCGCCCCACAAGGATTTGCTGGTGCAATCAGCTAATTGGTTTGATAATGATACTACCAAGTAACTACCGTAAGATTATATCGACAATCAAGCAGACATGTTTAATTAAAGATATGACTTACTGGACCAAACCTTTAAGTTCTATGCCTTGTAATCGAATTTCCAGAGCAGTTAGAATGTTCTGAGATGATTCAAGGAACCAGCTATCTTTTGCAACTTTCAATTGCATTGTTTGAAAGGCAGAATCTGATTGAATAAAGATGAATTTTTTTGAGTTTTCATTTTAAATTGTTTGAAGTTGAATTGAATTCTGGGTTTTAAGGTTAGTAATGATTGATTATGAAGACAAAAAAACAGATTAAGAGTAATTAAGTGAAAGTGAAACAAGAATTTAGTGATTAGTGAATGGAGAAGAGGAGGAAGCAACAAAGGAAAGGTGAGAGCCGGTTGCAGTAGGACGAGGAAGAAGAAGAGAGAAGAAGGAGATAGGAAAGGGAAATGGCGAAAATACCCTCCATTTACAGAAATTTGGGTAAAAAACTATTAAAGGTGAGAGTTTTAAAAAGATTGAAACAAAAGGTGGGAATTTTTAAAAAAGTTGTAAACAAAAGGTGGTATTTACAAAAATCTTGTTAATTTTGTACTTAACATTAGATTGAATTTTGAGTTTAGGAAGTTAACAATCTCCCTGTGGGATCGGACCTTTCTTGCCCTTTTACTACTTGTTAATATTTTTTGAGGCTAAGATAGGTTTAATAAATAATTAATTAATACGGTAAACGACACGTATCAGATATATGTTGACAGCAATTGTAATTGAATATAAATGTTAAGGTGTGGCATACAGTTTACATAAAAATGCACTTGCAATAAAATGGGATTCCGAGACACTTCGAATGATTATTTTGCTTGTTTAAAGTACGTGTTGTAGTTTCTGAGTAATATAGTAAAGTTTTGACTACATGTTGGGATATTTCGTCATGATGTAGCATTTTTGGTATCATCACAATTAGATTTATAGGGAAGTCACTGTACGAAATTGGGATTATGACGAAAACTTTTATTATTTATAGGTTATCATTGGCAATGGACATACAACAACATCCTACGAGACCGGATACTGTGTCAACCTACGCCAACGGATGGAGTTGTGTCGTATTAGTTTCCACCTATAGACAACCATCTGATTGCATAATGGGGAAATTCAGGGTCTCCAGATAGCTGGTGATGAAATGGGAAAACAGATTATGACTTTCCAGAGATTAACCCCGACGATTGGTACTTTTTCATTAGAGGAAAACAAAACTCTTCCCCGTAGCAAACGGAACTCATCCTCCCAGTTCATCCTTACTCCTGAAGGTGTCCCAGATTCCTACCTTGAGTTGACGATGATGCCTAAAGTTCAAGGTTATGGCATGGCTATCGCGACTCATCTTCCTACCATCCATGATCTGAGGGGGATGTGCTGGCCACTGGCGGATTGATTAGAGGAGGTATTGAAGAAGCCGAGGGTACAAGGGAAACTAGTTCTGAAGCCTAAAGTATTGTTCTTTATTAACCCAGTGCCTATGTTCCTAGTGCACCGTTCCATTTACAGCCTCACAAAGAATCTCGATCTCGATATGGGGACGTACACAAATGGTTTATTTGTTGGTCAAACTGAAGCAACATGGAAATCACTTGTGCTGCATGCAACTAAAGTTGTGGACGACGAAACTAATCTCGGCGTAATGAATCTCAASCTCCAGTTTGATGAATCACCCTTTGCTCGCTATAACGAAGGTGTAGCGACGATCGTTGCTTGGAATGCTCGGGGATTAGCTAGACCTGGCTTCAAGGKAAAATTGAAGCATCTAGCATGGCATCACAGGCCATGTTTCATTTTCATATCAGAATGTAGAACATCACCATTTCGCACTTCCCAAATAGTCGGTAAACTTGGGCTAGAATATGATCTGAGCTACAGTCCACCTCTTGGACTTTGCGGTGGGATGTTGATTCTGTATGATAGCACCAGAGTGACATACAAATCACTCTCAACAGACACTTGGGATATGCAAGGCAGGCTAGAGGTCGGCCTCTAGTTTACACCCTAACATCTGAGTCTACGTTTATTTTATATTCACATTGTATATTTCGTGTTTATTATATTTGCGTGCAATTTGATGACATTATTTGCAGGGACCCAGCAAAACCGAGGAATTTGATATGCCGGAGCAACAAACTTGAGGGTGGCCGAGGAAAGTCGATTGACACATATGGCATGAAGTGTTGGTAGATCAATAGTTGTTTGTAATGGCAGCATAAGGAACTTTTTATTTTGACAGTTTGGTAGTGATAGGCATTCTAATGTATTGTTGTTATGTATTGAACATAATTATTTTTGCGTATGGGTTGTATTGTTGCTAGCTATCTCATAATTTGGAGTTGTACTTCACGATTAGCATGCTATTAACTTAAGGTATTATTATGGATATCGAATTGGAAATAGCTTCTTTTTCGTCTATCGAAGTAACAATATTTTTGTTAATTATACGTACTGGCATGAAAATGAATGAAACTCAAGTTATTAATGGTGATACTTTGTGTTATCGAGTTGAAGTTTTTATTAGTAAAACGTACAAATTCTAATTGTTGACGAGTAAAAATCCTAACGGAATAAWAAATTAAGAGTATCGTATAACAAGAATCAATTGTCAAATTATGATATATTTGCAAAAATTGTACTCGGCTTCTTCATCAAACATCCTTCGAATTCATAAGTACAATAGAAAGCATCGTTTCAGCTAACACGACGTAAAAACTAATGAACATTTAGGGGGGAGAATGTGTTATATTAGCAACACACTCAATACACATAAGCATTACCAAACGGCGAAAAATATGAATGTTATTGTACAATGTTAGACAGTTGCATGCTCAATAACCACAAGTACGCAATATGACTTGACTGATACCCAAACATCAAATGCCCTATACCAAAAAAACTACTTCARCCCGTTACGTAATAATAAGACAACGAAGGCCAAATGTTGATACCCAACTCACGAGCT
Organism: Bassia scoparia; assembly: GCA_008642245.1. Classification (NCBI taxonomy): domain Eukaryota; kingdom Viridiplantae; phylum Streptophyta; class Magnoliopsida; order Caryophyllales; family Amaranthaceae; genus Bassia; species Bassia scoparia. Next base: position 177,167 of record SNQN01000127.1, read on the forward strand.
TGTCATACGCAAATCATATCAAATTTTATGTTTCGAGTTTCGAGGCACATAATTAATAAACTGCGAAAGGTGTCATGTCACATGCAAACGGAGCAAATTTAACACCCGCCTACACACATGGAACTGATACTCAATTACGAATATTTGATACCCAATTACATGATGTCGGTTATAACGTATAGTCATACACATGTGACATTCGTCGACACTCAATGTCTGCGTTTTGATACCCAAAAATTATTTTTATGGCACGACATGAGGCTACGAATTTAAAACATGTGCGATGAATTTACATACAAACAAGTTTATATGCGAAACCCGCCATTGAGATTTCGGGGTCTCTAGACGACGTACTTAAACGATCATCGTAAAGCTATAACGGTTTCTCACCATCTACAAACACTGCCACCGCAATTGCCATCCCTRTCCTCCCAAAATGGCTGCTTCTTCCTCCAAAATCAAAACAAATTCACTTTACCCRCCTTGCCCAACCGGTTACCACCCAGCCTCTGAAACTCCAGATCACATGGTGAATTGGAAACCTAACTTTCTAATGTGAGAGAGAAGAATTTTGAGAACGACCTTTCATTCAACTTCAACAACAATTTGTACATGGTCACCAAGGAACCATTTGGTGCCAMGGCTAGGGTCTCTGATGAGACACTCCAAKAAATCTTCACTAATCCTAATAGTCCTTGGGCTGGGGAATTGAAGACATTGMCCATGCGACCCTACGAAGGTGGAAAGATAAGAGCTGCGCACCTGCCATACTTGATTGATATTTGGCATAGGGTGGACTTGGCGAAGGTTTTCCGGAGGTTGGACAATGTACGCCCAGACTATGTTGGTCAAACCCACCTTGTCCCCAAGTTCCTCGAAGACATAATTGATCTTGCGCCGGAGATAGAGTTCGGTGGTCCAGTGTACCAGTTGGAGTCAAAGACAGTGGATGTCGTCAACGGCTGTTTTACTGACGGGTTGTAGATTTTCCATGTGAATGAGATGTCTTCCACTTTTTAAATTCTGCTTCGGTCTCGGAGTATATGAAGGAGGACACAAATAATCAAGAAGGAGGATCCTCAATTTCAGGTGGTTCAGCCGTCAGATTAGCCAAAGTGGAAGAAAAACACTACACTTTCAACAAGGTGATGCATTCATCCTGTCGAATACTAGGGTGTCACCCGTCGTCATTATCAAAAAATTTCAAGAAGCCTCGTTGCATACACCAGCCAATGATGCAATCTTTCTGCTGAATTCGCTGCTCTAGAACAATTTTAAAATGGTGTTTATGTTGAACTTGTGTAAAACCTAACGGATTTGGGAATTGATTTAAAAACTCTGAGAGCGTCGGATCTTAATGGGAGGTTGTGTGCTAGACATGGGCGGCAATGCTAAGTACCCAGTATACACTAACAGTGACAAGTCCAGGTCGCTTATGTCACTAAAGGTTATATATTAATTTTATTTTCACGTAGTTGATGCTTATAAATGTGTTACATAGTTGTTCGGAATGGCTAATGTGGTTTATTGTAAGCTATGAAGAGTTTCCATTCCAACAATAGATGGATGATGTCAATAAGGCCGGTGCTGGTCAGGCATCGTTGGACTTATGATGGTGTTCAAATGCAATAGGATGGATGAAGCTCATGTCTGTTTACGGCTGTTTGATGTCTATTATAAGTTGTAAATGTTTTCACAATTCTGTTCCTATCGTGACTCTGATGTTGAAGTATTGAACTTATTTTGCAATCTTCGTTTGGACATTGATCTCGCTTTTGGCGTGTAATAAATCCGAACTTTTGCTGCTACTAAATTTTTGTATGCTTCCTGCTTTGATTAATCACATTTTTTGTGATTATTCTATTAAGACGTTTAGGCCTTACGTATAACGTAATAACTAATAATCTTGGATTTTTTGAAATATGTTATATCTACATCACAACCCAGATTCCCACCATCCAAAAAATAGTCCGTTCCATTCTATTGCCAAACTCTCTGTTTTCTCCACCACGTTCATCCCTAATTGTACCACCAACATTGGATACAGAACTACTACTAACATCCCCACAAAATGTGGAAAAATGATGAGTTGCTAGGGGGTGGTTTTTGAGGTAGGGAAGGTAATAGAGATTTGTGGTGAATCTTCAATTGGGAAGACTCAGTTTGCCTACAAACCTGTGAATACTTTACTGCCTGCTAGGTTAGGAGGGTTTGGATGCTTCTGCATTCTATTTGAGTTTCATGTTACCCTTTCTAGAAAATAGGTTTAGGTTCTTTGGAGTGTTAGGGAAACAACGTCCCAATGGCCAATGACAATAGGCTTCGCGCGAAGAGTGGAAGCAGCCCTAGGAACTTCTAGATATGGTTAACAAGGTTGATCATCCTAAGGGGGAGTTGATGCCAACAATGTTAGCTGCAGGCTCATCATCGTCGACGGAATTTATGGTTTCGTTACTCATCAATTCTCAACCACTCAAGAAGGGTTCGCCGAAAGAGCCCAAGTTATAAAATCCGTTGGTTATGCTTTGAATTACATGGCAAGCAAATACCACTTAGCCGTAGTGGTAACTAACATGGTAGTTGAAAACTTCAGTGATGCTAATTCACTTACCTTCGTAAGCAATGGTCGCCTTGTCAAACCGGGTGTAGGAGCGCACTGGGAGTGAAAGGTGTCCCTAAGATGTCTTCTCACAAAACACTACAACACAGACCATTCTCAGTGGAAAAGGACATTCCACGTTACGGATTTAACAAGACAGAGTATTGCAAGCACGGAGTACATGATAATGAAGGAAGGCGTGATCGGTGTCGATGCATAAGTGTAACAAACGAAAAACCAAATGTAAGCAACAAACATGTAAGCACTTCATATTGCTTGGAAGTATTGATCAATATCTGTCATTTTGTTTCCAAACGATGGCTTTCAAGTAATAAGACAAAGTTTAAGGTAAAAAAAAAATAACATATTACAATCCAATGATCTAATTGTAAAATTCCTATGAAAAATAAAACTGTTACAACTATGAACACTCTGCAATTTTATACAATACATTACGCGATTAATCTGTCAAATAATGACTCCACCTAGTTTACAAGGACATAAGTTTGCCGCACCGGTGAGTCTGTGACTTCACATCTCATTTTCAGGAATCCTTTCCATGGTGCTACACCGGATCAATTCGCACTTCTGAAGAGGCGATATGTCCGTTGAAAGATGATTTATGGTTTTAATATGCACCTTCCACCCTGATATTGAGAAAATAAGTGACCATATTAGTATGAAAGAATTCTAGGCAAAACAGGGTAGCTTGGAAAATCAACCCTTGTGATACAAAAACAGCAAAACATCCTTGTATCAAGTTTGATAAATTAAATTTCATTAAAAACAACAACTAAGATAGTTGTAAGTTTTTGTCTTGCATCTTATACAAACTGATCATGGGGGGCTCGTCATGAAATAACGCCAGTGCAAGAAAACTACCCAAAAGCAAAACCCCTACACAAAAAATTACACCATCCATGCTGACAGCCACGACTTATTCTAACCATCACCTATCTTGGCTGTGTTTCTGGAAAAATACCACCTACTTGTATGTACTTATCATTCGTTATATATACTCTATGTACTTCAATATAAGGCCAGTTCTTCAGAGTGATACCCCAAAAGAATACCTAACCACCTACATAATAAACACCCATCCAAATGATGAGGCCGACAAATACCCCAAAAAAATTAGCTGCCTGCCTCATCCATGAACTACCTTAACCTAACTGCCTAAGTGAGGATAGGTCATATTACTTTGAACTAAGGAGATAACTTGGTTGCGCGCCTCATTGAACTTCGACATTAAATCTTCACTAACAATCCACCCTGCTTCCAACTCAACCGAATGCTACAGGAAATAGCAGAGGAAAGGTTCATACCACACAAAAGGGTTACGAAACAAGTTCCAAAGCTACCAACAGAATTATAAACATACAATTGACGCTGCATCCTGCATACTATTTGCAAGCCTCTTGGCAGCAGCTAACATCTCTACCCCAGTGTGAAACCTGATAGGCGCAGGAGTCAAAGCACTGCATCGGTCATATTTCTAATATATACACCTTTAACAACAATAAAAAGAACAAGTGTCTTACATGGTTCCCGTACACAGAATTCGCACAGTGTGAGTGTCAAATGACTCACAGAATCCATCCTTCAAGGTTGGATGTGCATGTTGAATTAGTTCATCCAGTCTCTTCTTCTACACATTTCAACAAATCTTCATTTAAACATCACAATCGCCGAAATKACCAAATAAGGAAATAATAACACAACATATAATAACATTAATAGGATAACCATGAACCACACTAACCAATTTTGAAAATACAACATCGTGCTCAACATGTGTTGTTTCTGGATTCATAGAATCAACCACGCCGATCTTTTTCTCTTTAACAAATATGGCAGCACAGCACCAATGGCCACTGGCCACAACAGGTACAAACATCTGCAACAACAGTAAACAACAACTGAGGTAAATCCAACCCCAGATTGAGACCAACCCCATCCATCTTATGTCACCATTGTGCTCCACCAACTGATTACACATACCGTACTCAACTCCTCCATGTCCAACTCCCTAAGACGCGTACAACATCGTCTCATAATACTATTGTCCGTAATATCATACGACTCGTCATTTTCTACATCCAAATACATTTCAAGATAAGACAAAAAAAACATAACATAAATTAAGATTCAACTAACTTTATTATCAATCACATAAATAACAAGTGTGTAYATGAGCTTACTCCAAACTCAGGATCCAGCATCACTCGACGACTTATGGTTGGAAAACATTTCTCCCAACAAGTCTCATATAGGAGAACTGCAGCCCTGACATACTGAGGGAAACGAATACATGAGCCAATAGTACTATTTACAATGTAGGACCATAATTCAATTCAGAGAAAAAAAGCTCACATTAGCGTCGARTAGGCCAGTGTTCAAAAGCAGAGTCGCACACTGTRCCAACGTTGCATAATTCCCTTTCATACTCAGCATTACAGTGTCAGAACTGCAAATAATCAAACTTGTATCAATCCTACCTAATCAACCGTTGTATATAACATAATTAGACCTTGATAAAAGTAACCTACCTAAAAAACTGATGCCCAGCCTGTTTCACCAACTCAACAAGGTTCTAGTCATACGCGCAACTACGCCAACCTTTCCTAACACTTTCATCATTCTTKAGAGACGGATTCAGCCTCCTTTTCTTATGCCTCAAACCATGAGAGGTGTCATCACTACACGCATCCGTCTCTTCATTAAGGTATGKTGRTGGTGTCTGCAAAGGAATAGGAGCACCAGACTCAATTCCCCCCGTTTCATCAACTGATTCTTCAGCATGTACAGCCTCCAACACAGCGTTGTCACCCCTAACACTTCCATCACCATGGACAGCCTCATTTACACGGGGCCCGGACTGGAACACTGGGGTCTGACCACATTGCAGACCAGAGTCAGCCTCAGAAAGAACACCAGAGTCCAACAATTCACCGAGATCATCACGGATGTACATACTTATGGGTGGCTCATTCGTTTTTGAAGTGACATCAAAGAAATTACAGTTCAGCAGGGTGTCAAACGTCGCAAAGTCAACATTACCAACATCAACAAAAGAGTTAGAGCTACACTCTCCCAATATTTGGGTCATCGACACATCTGCGTCATTGAGTACAACTACACCGTCCGACGTAGGGTTTATCCTGTCATAGACCCGTGCAGATGGGGCCCTATTAAACACGTCAGATGGTACGGATCCCTGATCATTTAATGGGTTGGTTTGACATTCATTCGTGACCAAGCAACCATCTGTATTACAAGTTGGTTGAGCAACATCCGTGGTTTCCACAACTTCTGCATAGGCATGACTTGTAGGGGCTCCCTCAGTTGCCACACCCAAACACACTTTGTCACCTACCATAAAATAAGAAATACATTCACATTTCAGGCTTTTCAGCTATACAATAATATTGTTGAACTCATATGAAAACATACCTTTCACTTTCTTCTTCAGGTCCTTCACATTACTCTTTTTTTAGCTCCCCTCCTCTTCCTTGTGACTGCAACCCCGAGAGCTTCGGCACCGGAGACTGCTAACCTCAAACATGGTTGCCCTCTGACTTGCATCCGGATAGCTTCCAGGACCAAATCGGRTGCGTGCTTAGATGATTCAACAGGCATACGGTCCTTCGCTGCCCGGGGATGATCCATCACATAAGATATATTAAGAATCCACATTGGAATCCTTCAGATACATCGTAAWTAAATAATTATCATGTAAGAAAAAGGCTTGCGTGAACCTTAGCCACTTACTCCAAGTTTACCAAAGTCTCCGGTTTCCAACTCATCATCCTTCTCTGCTTTCAACATCTCCTTCGTTGACCAAACCTGAATGCGTGGGTAGACACCCCATTCCAAAGGGTACCTGTCCAACTTGTCTAAATAYAAGACCTACAAAACAACAGTGTTTTATAAATTATAGATTGGGATGCTTGAAAAAACATTCATATTATAATCAGCCGTCATATATTCCTCTTACCACAAGGAAAATGCCACATCCCCCACAATCGGAGGRATAACCTTCTTCGAGAAACTTCTTCCTAAAACCCTCTACACACTTCATTAAGTGATCTAACACAAATGAACACCAATCGTACATCTTTGCCTCACTCGCTAGCGTTGCAGCAGGAAGCAGCAAGTACGGTACACGGTGACAGGTCGTCGGGCACAACACATCGTTCAACACCAACAAAATGAATGCCCTCTTAAAGTCAATCTCCTCCACATCATCTGATTCCAAGACCGTAACTAATTTAGCTCGATCTATTCTCATCGATCCTGATTCGGTGGGGCTAACATATTTGGCCTTCAGATCAGCCACTTCCTTTTTCATCATCACGTTCAGAGGTTTTGAAGGGACATTGAAACCTACTCCAACTGGAATCCCAAGCACACAGTGGACTTGGACTTTAGAAAGGGGAAACTCTAGATCATCCCCTAACACCATCACTTTATTTTGTGTATCCACCCGCGTCGCAAGCCAGTGACACAGATTCCTGGGGAGCTTYAGATTGTWGAGGTGCACCAACGATTCAAATCCCATGTTGCATACCCATTTCCACTTCTCATCTTTGAATTCACCAAGAAGACACCCAAGCGTACCTATTCGACAATTAAGATTTAACCGCTGCAGATAATAGTGAACAAAGAGATATTGAGCCATTGAAGCCAATAAAGCCAAAAATATAATGTCACAAGCCCATTTACACTAGMGCAGGGTATAACTYTTCTAACTTCTAAGGAGTTGCATTAAACATTCTACGAACTTCTACGTAACAGAGACGGTGATAGGAGTTAAGTTTTCTAATGTACAAAACTCATTTGCCACTAGTCTAACATATAACATTTGCCCTACAAATATTGGATTTAAACAAATACACTTCACATTATCATTCTGTAGGTAGTAAGACGTAATACAATTCCATATATATTAGGTGATAGGTTTCATTAATGGTTGCTCATTCACATACATTAACATTAAATCAACATTCTTACAACTACATCGCGGAAGGTTACATCTATAACTATGTCATTTAATTTTTTTAAAGTCTAGTAATCATACAACATGCTGGTCTGCCTTATAATGCCATAGTGTCACTTTGATCTAYACAATTGTTGTTCATGATTCAAACATTCATTGTCCAGGAATCCACATCCTCTAATGCCTGAAACACGCCTGATATATTACACGGACACCCCAACAATTTGTACCAAGTACAAAAAACATTGTCTAATCAACCACTGTGCTTCAACTCTACTCCGACTTTATAACATCTTAGGGTCCCAATAAATAACACTTTCAGATTAATCCTTTGCCTGACCAGCTTCCAACAATATTCATTACCAACAAAAATAAATGCTAACCATATTGAGCACATTTACACAGCAAAAATAATGCAACARAGAACAGTATCTGATCATTCATTTGCCCTTTAAACCAGGTTTTGATTACAGTTTGTGACGCCATCACACTTTCACCAATACTCAAACCTGACCCCTTCATACATTAAATAGGACATACCATTAGTAGTTGGAACGGGCCATATATACTTTATTAGTAGCACACCCTTTACAAGTATTACTTCACATGAAGATCCGATCAACTTATAGGGAGCGTTTGGTCAGAACATCGGAAATGTAATAGAATGGAAATTGATTAGAAGTTGAAAGGGTAATAAATAGTGTTACTTTGAATAGTTGTTTGGTATATAACAAATTGGAAACAGTTAGCTTCGAATGATATAAGGTAGTGTTTGGATATTAAGATTTCATTTCAAACAKAAAAATGTCAAATACAAAAATTGAATTACAAAAAACAAGTTTGGAGAATTGAAGAATTTCAAATTCTTCATTTCAAAAGTTTGATTTCCAATCTACTTTTTAGTACTACTAACAATGGAAATTGGCTTCTATTTCATTCCGATCCTCTGCTTCATAGAATTTTTTTTAAAAAAAAAAATCCGTCTTTGCACATAGCTTGCTACTTATTACTATGCCTCTATACTACATAGCTCAAAATAATGGCACATGCTACTCTTTCAAACTCAAAGTATTTGGGGGCCATATCAAATAAGTCAGTTCATCATACTTAATAGCTAGCATTTCAGCTCATATCAGAATCATCATGGCTGATATTTAAGAAAACATAAAAAATACAACGATCAAAACACTTCAACATCAAAGTCATCAGCATAACATCATTTGATCATCACTTCCAACTATCATGATTAAAGGAATGTAGTACTTTAATATAATTCCACTCGTTTAAAATCTCAAATCAAACACGACCTTAGTCCCACCTGTTCAGGGCCCCTGCTTTCTGCTATGGTGTCCGACTCATATCTCCGGCGAATGTTCTTCGTCATTGAAGAACCGCTTTGTCGACTACCTTTGCGTCCACTCCCCCATTCCATGCTCACAGCTTCTGAAATCCCCAAATCCATTCACGATCATTAAAATGACAAAGATAAGTATCAAATTGACATCCGCAACTATGCTCCAATTTAATTCAATTGTGATGAATACAGTTTATTTGCAATCCCCCAAATTCAAGGGTTTGACAATAAGAATTTGAAACAATTACATCTACTTACCAATCAAACCACACTCTACTTATTTATACGAATTGATCAAACCCCACAGCGCATCACACCACTAGAATCATGAAAATCATCGATCGTATTTCAATTAACATCAAAATCATCATGCGAAATGCACAAAAAAAATTTAAAAAAATATAAAATCATGAACATCGAAATCATGAGGATCAGACAAAAGATAGTTGAAGATAGTTGTTACAAGAGGGGAAACGTGATTTGTTTCCGATGGCTCGTTGCCGGAATCAAATCGAAGGGATGTGTTAAGCAAATCCCTTTTCCAATACTAAAAAATCCCCCTCCCAACACGACCTTATACTAGCGAACACAAATCATAAGGGATAACATTACCTGAATTCACGCCGCCGGTTGACATTGCAGCTACCTCCGGTGAAAAAACTTCGACTGGTGATCGGCCCTTCTGTGGTGTTCGCTGCTGCCCCAACGATCGAGCACATTCGCTTGGTGTCTGGGGTTTGAGAGCTTTTGATACCCAATAAAAAAAACAGTAATAACCTCTACCTAACCACCCCCCCCGGGGAAGTATAAAACAATAACGTGGTGGGGATAAGCTTGGTCAATCACCAAATAAAAAAATATTTTCCCTTTGGAAATAATTGATAAATTAAAATGCATAATGTCAAAGTAATGAAAGGGGTAAAAGTGAGGGTAAAACAAAAAGCTAAACGCGCGAAAAACATTTTCTGACTGAAACCTAAAAAATTAAGTTCCCCGGTTTCGCTGTGGTTGAAGAAAAATATTCCGTCGACGGTGGTTGGGAAATGAAAATTATGAATCAATTGGAGACCGTCCTCCGTTAGTTGTCCTTCTTCGTTTTTGGAGAGCTCTATGACTGAGGGAGGAGCTATTATTATCTTACTGGAATCAATGTCGAAAGCAATTGTTGTTGCTGAGGTAAGTAAACTTGTCGGTGCTAGTTCTTCTAATGTTTGTCAATTTCGTTGTTTACGATCGATTTAGATGCTTGTAATGTGGGAGTAATTGGGAAATGGCTACTTGAGTTGTTTAATTTTGTTGCAATATTCTCAGTTGGTGTTGTTTCGTAGTTGAATTTCCGTTAACCGAAATTGTTGGAACTTGTTAATGTTGTGAGTTAAATGTATATTGTTATCAATGTGGAACATTAATTGTAGTTGGTAGTAGTTAATTAATTAAACAAGCAATGCTAAATAATGAGTAATTAAATTTATGTTGTTTTTAGATATTGCTGAATTTTTGTGATAAGGAACCTAGGATTTGGGAGTTTGTTGTTATACCGTTGTTGTTATTTAATACATAAAGTAATATTGCGTAATGAGGTTTTGATAAACTCATTAATCTTTAACTGTATTCTGTTCTGTTGGGTTGATCTATGTTGTTGGTTTGCATGATTTGGCCAAGTAATAAAGTTGTTTTTAATCGGAATAGCTAGTGAAACCATATTAAAGTATTCGTGGGAGCAAATTTGTTGAAAAGAATTTACTGTGTTTGTAGGGTTGTAGTGAACCGACACCGGTAACGCGTTGCTATGTTGACCTGAATGATAGTGTTGCGGCAACCGAACCTGACTCATGTGTTGTTGAGATGATGGAATGCGATGATGGTAATAATGAGAGTACTGAAGATTGTATTGAGCTGCCAGTGTTTTCAMAGCATATAGTGTATTCGACCCRGGATGGTAAAACCCACAAGTTAYTGAAGGAGTGTGTCGGTGTGGTTGATCCACCGAGTGTCGGAATGACATTTGAGACTTGGGAGGCTGTTGATAGCTATTTTAAAAGCTATGCTAAGCAGCAAGGTTTTGGTACTTGTAGGCCTGCATCTGTAAGGAGGCAAGTGAATGGAGTATATGTGGATGAGAAGCGTAGCCTGACATTGAGATGTGATCGTTGGGGCTCAAAGGATACCCGAAGGAGGGTAAATGGGAAGAAGGTGAAMTTGCATTGTGTTGGTGAGAGCGGTGTGAAAGTTGCCACTAGATCCTCTAAGAAATGTTTATGTCCCGTTATGGTTCGTGCAAGTACGGATAAGCAAGGCCTTTGGGTGTTAAGAACTGTTGTACTTGAGCATGTTGGTCATACACCTACACCATCTGAAGCACGGTACGTTAGTCGTTATAGGCAAGATGCTATTACACCGAACTCGAAGAGGCGTGTGCTGACAAACAAGCAGGCRYGRATTGGTGAGAACRTGACATARAGGTCTCTYGCAATCGAGAAYGATGGAGTASAGAATCTGGATTACACKGTTAGGGATCTTAGAAATGTTGTTGTCAAGGAGAGGAAGATAATGATGGACATGGAGGGTGGAGATGCTGCAGCGTTGGTTAATTTTTTTAAGAAGATGCGTGACTTGAATCAAAATTTTTTCCCTGCAGAGAGGGTTGATCGAATTGATAGGCTAAAGGACATAATGTGGGTAGATGCTAAGGAGTCGGGAAGCGATTTTGAGTTTTCAAACGTGTGTGTTTTGACTCACCTACATCACAATAAGTTCAAACTTCCTTTTGCAATATTTGTCGTGTAAATCACCATGGTCAAACGATTCTGTTTGGTTGTGCTTTACTTTCGCACGGGATAGCGAGACATTTTGAGTGGTTGTTTAGTTGTTGGTTGACAGCGATGAATGGTGTTTGTTCCAAAGGTTTCTTAACGGATCAATGTGCTGCGATGAGAAAGGCTATTTCAAATGTATGGCCGGTACACGTCAATAAATGGTGTTTATGGCACATCATGATGAAATTCAGAGTGAAATTGGGTTTACTCTAATTACAATGTGTTTAAAAAATTCCTTAAGCAAGCATATGAAAGTCTGACTCCGAAAGAGTTTGAGGAAAGATGGTGCGCTGTATAAAGGAGTACAAGCTCGAGGATAATGAGTGGCTGTCAGGTAATCCTTGTACTCAATGGATGTTGTGTTTTGTAATTTAATATGAATGTTATAGTCCGTGGTTTGTTGCAGCTAGTGTACTGTTAACAGAACCCAAAGCTGGTAGGATCTCACAATTCAATTAGATACCCACATAGGTTGGATATTAAGAAATTATTCTGCATGACTTAATATACATACACATAAGACTGTGGTCAACTGTATCGGTAGTAGTTTTAGTTTATGTTTGCAGTTGAATTTATCCTAAACATGATTTTGTGGGCATTAATTGGTTTTGGATGTTGTTTGTTCTCTCTGAATATGAATAGTAACCACAATTATAAATTTCATGTTGCTAACTAATGGTAAATATGAAATTGTACTATATATTGCTGAGAATGTGTTGGTCTGTAGTGTTTGGAATTTAGTCATGTATGGCAATGCTATGTTGTTTGCATAAGTTGAAGGGGTTATTTTTTTTTTTTAAATGTAAGGGCTGTATGAAGAACGGGAGATGTGGGCTCCTGCATACATGAGAGGAATGTTTTGGGCTGGAATGCAGACCACTCAAAGATCGGAGAGCATTAACTCGTTCTTCGACGGGTACGTGCACAAGCATACTGCTCTGCAWGAGTTTGGAGTGCAATATTTTGCTGCAATGCAATTCCGCGCTCGAGCCGAGGAGGATGCCGATGCACATAGTCGCATTCATGTTCGTGAACTTGTTKGCGAGTTTCCTATTGAGGCYGAGCTTCAGAAAAGGTTTACTTGGGATAAGTTTTACGGTTTTCAGCTTGAGTGTCTAAAATTGATGTATGTTAGTCAAGTGAGTAGGTGTAACTTGARGGATCACATYTTCGAGCATATAGTGGAAGATGTTATATATGTGCGATGCAAGAAGACCCATAGGGATGTACCGACGCAGAGAGTTCGTGAGTATAAGGTTACATTTGACTCTGAAAGTGGAGATGCATACTGTGAATGCCAACACTTTGAAACCCATGGCATCATGTGTCGGCATTTGATTCGTGTGTTTGCCTCTCAGAAAGTGCAGAAATTGAATGAAAAGTTTATCTTGCGTAGATGGTGTAAAGATGTAGAGCGGCCTCACATGAAAGTGTCTGCGAATTATAAAGTTGGTCTGAAGACAGATGAAGCGAAGAGGGAGGAAAAGGCTGTCAAAGCGTTTCAGAGTCTTCTTGAGTTGGCCATAAAAAGCGAAGATAATCTTAAGTATGTGGTTGGTCTATTACAGGAGGGTGTCAGTAAGTTAAGCAAAGAATGTCWTGCGAAGGATGTCAATTGTAGTYTTGATTTGAGCCCTCAATCGGTGAAGGGATCATCTGCGTTGACACCAGGGGTCCAGGAAAGCGTAGGTGAAATAGGTAATCAAGGTCAAAGTACTAGCAATGAGGGCGTGAAGAGGGCAGCAMTAATCAAAGATCCACCGTTGCCTAAGAATCCTAAGCATCGAACCACMGACAGTCGTTACAAGTCGGCCGTGGAGTTGAAAACTACTGGTGCGAAGGGTAAGGGAAAAGGGAAGGGTAAAGGGAAGGCTAAGACTAAGGTAAGTGCTTACTAGTTTATTGGTTTGTTTACACACTTGTTGATTCAAATGCACATTCTCACTTTAATTTTATTTTTTTCAATTGTTTAAGGAAACCACCATAGAGGCAGTTGTGCAAAAGTATATGGAGGCTCATTGTATGTGGCCAAATTTCACAGTTCCTGAGCCTGTTGCGTTGGCAGATGGCAATTTGATGCAAACGGGTGAACTACCTGTAGAAAGGGGTAATGTTCCTCCTAACTTAGTTGGTTTGTCTCGTAACACACCCGGTTCGAGTGGGCTGATTCCGATGTGTCCTGGTGCGGTACAACCCGATGTCTGCATGACAACAACTCCTCTTGTACTGGGTGGTACTGATGCTAGGCCTAGGACATTTGGTGGTATCACGTTGAAAGACAACAATATTGGGCATGTGAATGCAACCTTCTTCAATGGGCAGCCCAATTTGAATCTTGGTCTTGGTCTCTCTAATGTCCACAAGTCCTCCTCTGGTGATGGGCCTCAAAGGCCTTATTCAGAATTGGATTTGAGTCAAATTCATTACTTCACTGGTTCAATGTGATGATCATTGTATAAACAGTTGTTTTAGACTATTGTTAATTTATTTTAATTAAATAATTAATTGGCTGATAAATGAAGGTTGTGTTATGTTGCTAGGTCAATGTTTAATATAGTATTTATAAGTCATTGTATTGAAATGTTTGTTTATTATGTACTTGGAAGTGCCGTAATTGTATTGTTGGGTTGGTATTGGGCTTGAAAGTTTTTTGTTCTAGTGGGAAATTCGATAGTCTTTATGAGAATGGCAAATTCTTACTGGGCCTTTAGCCCAATTTTTATATGAAACCATGTCATGTAAGATTTTATAAATGAAAAGGTCGTCGYTTTTGAGGAAGTAAGATTTAGTTAGTCCGTGTTTGCCTTAATTTAAGAACATTTTTATGCGTCTATGTTGTTTAGACGTTGTCTATGTTGCAATGATGATTGTTAATGTCTTATAGTCAAACATCAAAATGTCGTCCCAAATACTCCCCACGCAAACAGTTTTAAATGTGGTGTGTTTCCTCTTTCCCAATGTTATACATCATTTATTTCAATTTGCGTGGACAACATTGTGTCGTCTATGTATTTTAATTAGAAATCTATGTTTATTGGGTTGTAATCTATGTGGATAGTAATGACATCAGAAGAGATCTGTATGAAACCGGTTTTTTCATGTGGATGCGTGTTCCCCAAACTGATGTCTCTCTGCTCTTGTGTCAGTGTGCGTAATCATTTGGCTTGAATTTGTGGCAGCCCATTTAATTTGTTTATTGTTTTATTTTTATTTAATGCCAGTTGTTTACATTATTATTTAAAACCTTTTTTAATTGTTAATAATTAGGTAGATATGGCTTCATTAAAAGTTCAATTAATTGAACTTCATCAACTCAGCAGGCAGTACATAGTTATCAACATTATAATTGGTCATTTTGTTTTTCATATTATACGTTTAATATATTTATACGTTTTACATATTAAGTAGAATATAAAAGAGATGGTAATATATATAAAAGTTGAATTTAATTGTGCTTATGCGTTAAATAAGAAAATACAAACTTCTAATTATATCGATTTGAGTCAACAAAATACTAATATTAAACAATATATTAAAAGGCAACATTTCTTAAGGAGTCCAACATTCCTTCACATACTTTCACTATTACACTACTAACAAAAACTTCCTTAGCCCAAACAAAATACTTTCAGCATTCCTTCACATACTTTCAATATTACAGTACTAACAAAATACTAGTATTTTTCGCAATATAGTGCGATCTAGTATTAGCAATGACGACATTTACAAAAACTTGATTATCTCCCCGTCCTTCGTGGTGCAAATAGCCTTCATGGTGCAAATAGCCGCTTCCTGCTTGCTGGCACGACCTTAACCTTTGACTGAGTACAACAACAACAACGCATGTGTTATTGTGAGGTTTAACAAAACGTTATAAAATATCAAATAATTACACAATCCTAATTAATATGAAATAAACTTATGAATTAACAATATTTTAAGAAGTTTCTTAAAAAAGTTCATTAATTTCTTACTTCAATTACCAGCAATCCTAATTTAATTATCTCTTCTCATAAAATTTACAATTGTTTAAATTTATCCCTAATCCCAATTCGTTATTAATCATAATAATTATTAATTACCTTAGATTGTATTCCTTAATAATTAAAAATTATATGAGCATTTAATTAATACATTAATAACCAACACCGTAGTAATAATTATTGTACCTTATTAATACTGTACATTATAAATGATCAAATAATGATGATTTAAATCACAAAAAATTATTAATTATCAACTAATTTTCAATATCTTATCATTTCAATCACCAGTTAAAATATGACTTACCAACATAATTATCATTTAGGGTACCTTATTATCTACGGATAACTTACAAATTATCAAATAATTTATCATTTAAATACCTTATGAGTTTACAAAAACACAATATGTTAAAAATGTCTTTTATATTACCTTCAAATCGATCTCCCAATGCGCATGCCTCTCCTTCCGGTGATAAGTTGTTCGACATCCATAACATTATCATCCCACATTATGACAATCCCCCACTATTGCCTCACAATCTGCAACCACCACATATGTTGGAGTCAATTCATTGGTATCGGCCGACAATATGCCAGTAACACGAGCTTCTAGCAGCATAATCAAACTTTGTGAATTGCATTTTGACTCTCTTTGAAATTAAATGAATGACTTTCTGCAGCTCCTTTGCAATTCCAAATGATGATAGAATGTGAAAGGTACGCAATCCTTGTTCTTCCCATTTTCCTTAAAGTAGCTAATGCGTTGAAATTATATCTCTTGAAACTGTTGTGATCGAACTCTACGTATCTCATTGAACATCGATGTGAATGCTGCTCATCCTCTCCGTTACTCTCATTGCATGCATTGATGTACGGTAAGTAGTCCATAATAGGTACTGTACCGTCACCCCAATTCATCTTTGGATTTCCCTTTTTTTGAATCTCCACCCTTGATCAATGATAGTGGAAGCCACTTAGGGAGGATTTCGTCTTGCTCCAGGACTTCCTCCTTACAACCACATCGTAAAAGATATAACACTCAGGCCCACATCTCTCACCAAGTCGTAAGTGTGAGGATGACCCTGGTCAGAGTGAACAATCGGTTGGGTGGCTTTGCTTCATCGTAAATGCCAAATTGGCCTTTTGGCAAGAATTGGCTCTCTACATTAGATCCCTTATCATACAAGCTACGTCACTTGTATCAAGGATGTTCGCCGGACTCCTCGGCTACAAAATGTTAGTCGAAAATCCATCGACAAAGAATTCGGTTGATCCCATACGGAGCATCGTAGATATTTTGATTAACTCCTTTGTTGGCACACATTGCCGACCAGCGTGTATGGGAGTGTCTTCCACGTTTATATTAGAAAATGAGTATGGAATGAAATTGTTTGTATTTTGTTGGCAACTTAACGTCTACAGAGAAACACAACATTAAGTCAAACCCATATGAAACTTATTATGGACCACACAACATTAACCAAATGTTGCATATAATTTATATTATTAACAAATAGTTTTATATAATAATATTATAAAATTTCATGCCTTCTAATAACATTTACATAGAACTGCTTTTCATTACAATACAAATGTCCGATTTTTCTCACATATTTTTAAACATTTATAATTTCTTTGTTTTCAATCAGCAAATTTGTCGGTCAATCTGGTCCCATCGACCTACAAGAGTGCACCCGTCGTACTTAACCCCGCTTCAATAGATATGTGTCAAACCCTTGTGAGAGCAAACACGTTAAGTGGATTCGGTCCAAATAAAGAGTTATTTCTCCCATAAATATACTCGCGTCAGCCAGCCCATTCTTCTGATAAATCGAACTTCAAAAAATTGCATAATTTTCTCTTGTGTCTCGTACTCAAATTGACCGGGTTGTTGAGTCCATCTCTTGAATACAGAAAACATTCCTTTGGGTCTTCGAACGGCTTCTCGTTGAATGCATAGGTCACGTGCTATCCTGTAAAGTGGTGCTTAGACAACGTTACTTTAAACCATTTTGGTGCTATGTTTTAAATACAATGTCAAAATTTTAGAGAATTACCTTTCCTAAAAGAAATGAATCTTCACCGACCCACATCCGTTGTATCAAAGGGCGTGGACTCCGGACTCACTAAGGCACTCATATGTTTGAACTCCATTCCTAGTCGGTCCACGCCACCACCCTTTGCTAGATGAACATGTTATTTTGCGGGCCAATTTTGACAACCGCTAGAATCTCGTTTGTTTCGGAATTGGATGATATCGAATTCTCAAGTATCATTATCCAGCCGATGACATGTTTCAATTTTATTGTTCTAAGAAACATTACTTTCCAATATTCAAATCCCCCTAATTTCATGAACTTGATTGACTAACCATTTCTTTGTTGTCATGAAGTTAAGGTGTTGTGTCCAGTTTGTACCCTTCGCAGTTGATGCTACTAAACAATTTAAAACGTTGACCTCGTTGGTGTCATTGTTATCAAGTGTATATGCAAATGAGAGCCTTGTTTTTTTACATAGCAAAATCATGAATGGTTTCCTGCGTCACTACCAAATACAGACCACTTCGAAGGAATAAGCAATATTGCACTATACTACTATAACATAGAGAACATAAACATTATCTTGATTAAAACTACATTAGAATATTACTTGACTACAGGCAACAATTCAGTTGCTGGAAATGTGGATTAAAAACAATCAACGTGTGGTATATGATTGGACAACAAAGTATACGAAATTTCGTCTCGACGAAGACTAGGAAATTGAAAGCAATCTATTAACAACTGCATATTCACCTGTATTAAATTGCATACATATACTATACATAGAACATCATAATGTGACTATTATTTGTGTACACTTCCGTGAGGCACCTATTACGACGACGTGTGATGTCAACTAACTCATGCAAGAAAATAACAAAATGATGTAGAACAAGATTATGTCGTTACCTTCAACTTTGCCAATTTGAACTGAAAATATCGATTTCCCATTTGTTTTATTTTTTTACACTTGGCCCCCTTAAATGTAGAGTGGCCCTCATTATTAAGCTTTATCACTTTTATTACACTTTTTTTTAAGGATTTCTACATATCCCTGAGATTTCATTTTCTGAATACCACACCATTTTTTTCGGTCTCAACTTACGCCCGATGTTTTGAACCTTTACAATACTTTTGATATTTTACCCAAACTAAGTCCTTATTAAAAAAACAAAATAAAAAAAATCACGTACACGCCCCTCACCATTCCTTCCTATCGACCACCACCCACTCCCACGCCCCCTCTGACCCCTCGTCAAACCACCGCGCTCTAATGCAGCCACTCAACAAACTTATTATCCTTATCCCTAATACCCACAACCTACTCTATTAAATCAGATCATTTTTTGTGTAGAATTTGCTCCAATGTCACTAGGCCTGTCAATTCGGATCAACAGTTCATTTATGGTTGAACCCAAACAGTTCAGTTCAATACAGTTCAGTTCAGTTTAGTTTAACGATAAAACAGTTCAGTTCAGTTCAATTCAGTTCGACCAAGTTTTGTTCACTTTTTTGGATCTTTTAACTCTCTAGTGATGTAATGATGTTAATGAAATGAGATCAAAGTTGGATTGATAGGTTGCAAGTTGCAACTTGCAACAACAATACTTATTAAGTTATAAACTTATAATAATCTAATTTGCTTTGTAAAATTATCCATTATGTTAAACAGAGTGTCCTTTTTAAATCTCTATAAACTTGTTCATAGTATGAGCAAATTTTCAATAATTGATTCATCAAAGTGTTTTAAGAATAACAATGGAAATATGTATTACGTAATATACGAGTAACTCATATATACTTTATCATCTTTTATGTGTCATTAGTTTATTACCCATTAACCTTAACATTATCCTCATATCAAATTCAATTMACTTATTTTTCATTACATTACATCTATCTCATAATCTCCCTTCAATAAAATAAAATAATGTCTATCTCAAAATTTCAATCAGTTGTGCATTCGGATGTGTTTTGATTTTGAACTTCCATCCATCTTAAGTTGACTTTTTCTTTTGTGTGATAAATGGTTCWATCATAGTAAAATGGACATAACCTTGTCTGACACAATTTTTTTCAACGTAAACTACTATGGTAGTAACATAGACTACATTCTTAATTCATAGACGTTATTCGTTTAACATAGATGACAATAATGGTTGTAAATTTAWATACGTTGTCACCTTTAGTGTGCTTTGTGCGTTATAGACTCTGCAAAATCAATTTTCAACATTTGTAAAATCAATATTCGTGCGATATCCTATAGGATACATTCATCTAACATCCAAATTCCCTATATATACTACATTTGTAAAATCACGTTATAAGTTTGTTAGACAAATTGTCAAACGAAGGTTATGGAACGACAACCGGCCGAGCATTGGGGACTTTCGGTATCGACTAAAGAGTTTTCCTGTTAAACAGTTAAATATAGTTGTAAAATACGAAGAAAATTTTAGAATTTCATAAACATGCGCACAGAATTGTCTTAATTGTCTTAATTGTATTTACATATTATAAAGTTATCTGAATTAGACTCATATATAATTGACACGGGTACTTATAACCTACATTTGGACGTTTAGTAATATGACATAGACTACTCTAAGTTAGACATGGATTTTGGACTTTAACTAATTTTGTAATTTGTCTAAAACATTACGTATAGGCAAATTTTGGACTTTAACATCCAACGGGCTGTATACCTTCAAATGCTTGATTTCAAACTTGTCAATCTAATATACAAGTGAAGTTTCCATATAACTTGTCAATCTACTTTTAGACTTTTGTAATTAAGGTGTAACTTAGGTATGCAATTATATTTACAAAAAGTTAAAAAACTAAAATTTATGAATGTTTCCCAACTTGTAACGGTTATCAAATAGAAGTACATTATTGACATGTGGATGCATTGTCACACGTCATAGATTCYAATTTTAGTTACACGGACGCTATTAAAATGCTGCGTTCWGTAGCAACATACAGATGGGCCTTATGCGAATGGTTTGTTTGTGGCCCATTAGGGAAAGCTAATTAATTTGTTATAATTTGTAAGTGTCAGTGGGCCTGTGTACAGTAATAAGATGTTTTTTTGTTTGAGTTACAATTGGA
>SNQN01000127.1:203480-213956 GCA_008642245.1 Bassia scoparia
CGTACGTACTAAATGAACAAAACACAAAAATTACATCTAATGCAATGTGACTACAACCACAATAGTTAGAATAAAACACTTACATTGACATGAATGTCTACTTCCGAATCTTCAGACACAACAGTTGCACATTCCTTTATGGTGGCAACAACTCCATCWCATTTCAACATACTCAGATCACGCCCAATCAGATCAGCACCAATAGCAACAAACTTCGCCAGCTTCGACTGATAACGACCAAATCCCCTAGGCTGCCACACTTGAACATAGTCCGAGGATAACGCAGGTGGCGGCTTCCWAAGTCTCTGCTTCCTACTATGCCATTGCYGGCAATTGTTCTCAATGTTGTGAATTGTCACGGGCGGGGGAGTCATTGTAAGATTTAGAAGTTGCTCAACTGCCTCCTCAGATTGAATAGGACTGTTGTAAGCATCTTCACCAGGACAAGATGAATCCCTCGGCTGCTGTAATTGGTTACTGTCACTGCAAGGGTGAGGGCAAGGGTTGGGGTTCTCCAAACAACCATATTTGGTTTGCTGCCTTTCTAGGCCTGAATTCATAGTTTGGCCGCCGGAATACCATGAGTAGCTCCTACAAATCTTATTTGGGCCTGAATTCCTGTCCAACTCCAAGTCCAACTCATCGCCGCCAAGAATATCATTAATGACAGACTGCACTACATTGTCTTCTCCAATAGATCCTTCATCATCATCCGGCACATTTTCATTCGACCCGTTTTCATGTACGACATTTGCATCATCCACCACAWTTTSAGGAACCACACTATCAYGAACCGCATTTTCACAATTTACTGTATCTGAAAGAAAAYGCAAAACATAATTCACGAAACACAACACATAAAAATTATWATTATTCAGCAATCATTAATACATCAACACGGAATTTGAAACTTGTTATTTAGTGAAACTTGTTTTTTACTTAATTGCCATTTAAGACACCACATTGGTGAAGAGCCATTTGAAACTTGTTATTCAGTGAAGAGCCATTTAATACACCACATTGGTGAAGAGCAATTCAACAGTTATTATTATTCAACATTCAAATGCCAACTCGGAGTACTAACAACTACACTTATTATTGAGGAAAATTACTAATCACAACAGAAATACACGTGCCGCTTAACACCTTACCTCTYCGCCGCTTAACACGTTCCGAACTACGACCATAACCCCTCCGTTTCCTCCTATATCGCGGAACGTTGTCAGTCACGCGCCCTTCAWCAACCACCYGTGGCATGCCATCTCTAGGGGCCAACGGATGGCTCTRAGAGTACGCCACATCAACACACTACACATTGTAATAGGTTCAGAAGGACAAGACAAACAAATAGGGGTTTTTACCTTACAACAACAAACCCCGAGTCGGCCAAAGTCACCGCCTTCTAGAGTATCCCTAAATATTGCATCATTTACTGCTGCTTGAGGCCAAACCTGGATACGGGGATAAACAGACCAGCTTCTCGGAGGCATTTTCAAGCGGTTCAGGTAGAAAATCTAAACCATCAAATAAATACAACTAAACTGAGTTAAATACATCATACACTGCAAAACATAATTACATTTATACCATAAAACTAGAACAAAGTAATTGAGTGAAAATTAAATGTGTGACTAACCGCTAGAAAAATAGTACAGCCACCGCATCCCGGGGAATAGCCGTTCGGATAAAACCTCTTACCAAAACTCTTAATTGCTTTACATAGGTACTCCAACACAAGGGAACAKCAGTCATAGTTGCTAGCTTCATTTGACACAGTCACAGCAGGAAGTAACTTCACAGAAATTCGCGGAGAAGTAGTGGGACACAAAACCTCCGCAAGCACAAAGATCAGGAAAATCAACTTAAACTCTTCCTCACCAACTGAATCACATTCCAACACACTGAGCAGAGTTTCCRTGTATATACCTCTAGTCCTACCAGAATACGTGCTATACTTATTCCAAATGTTTGCCACTTTYTAAGCAACTCCATCACCGCTTTTATCCCTAGGTACTTGCAAACCACCCAGGGGAATACCAAGAATCCAGTGAACTTGGACACTGGACAAAGCAAAACGAAACCCGTCTGAACTACGGAATTCTACACTCTCTAATCTTATCATTGCGAACTGGGTTTTTGGAAATGTTTTATAGCACTCGTGTTGTCACAAAAAGATCGAACACTATTGTATCAAACACCAAAATCTTCAGCCGGTCCTTATCCACAACAGTTGAGCAACAGGCATGAGGCTGCAAGCAATATATTTGACTCAGCTGTGCATAAGGCCACTGAATTTTGCTTCTTAACCCCATGAAATTAAGCAAGAGCGTAGAAAGTGTTCCATACCTGATTGCTCTTTCTATCAACTAGGAACCGCATAACTGCATCTGGTACACCAATAAGATCCAATTTGTGCTACCTTAGGGTACCACAAACTAGATCTGCGTTCCCAACAAGATAAAACCTAAGTATCCTTACTAATAGCCTTCAAATTGAGATCCTTTGGATTGCTTTGAAAACCTGGCCACACAAACCAACAGAAAACACAATATCAGGCTCTACTGGCCTGTAGGTAAGCAAAGATCCAATCATTTCCTCTGTACAGTGAGGGCTTCCACATCTGGTTCCCCTTTTTAGTTCAGCATCAAGTTTTGTAGATGTAGGAACCAGTGTGTTCATAAGCCTTGCTGTTCTCCCCATGCCAACTTTTTTTTCAGGCAGCTCTTTTAAGTCTTTTGTTGATGGATCATGATTCCATCAACTGTTTGCTTTATCTGTAAGCCAAGGAAGGAACCCTAGTTCCCCTCATGCTCATTTCAAATTCACTCGCATAAGATTTAGCAAACTCATCACATAGTACCTGAATAGTAGCACCAAACAAAATATCATCAAACAGTAAATCGTATGTACTATAATCAAGTGGTTCCCCTGGTTTCTGATGAAACAAGGTTTTATCCACTGTTCCCCTTTTGTAATCATTCTTCATCAAGAAGTTGGACAGTCGTTTCATACCAAGCCCTTGGAGTCTTTGCTTCAAACCATATATGGCTTTGTCCAACTTGTACACCATGTTGGGGAAACAGTATCTTCAAAAACCAGGGGGCTGTTCAACATATACCTCTTCTTTCAAGTATCCATTTAGAGAAGGAGTTCTTCACATCCATCTGAAACAACTTCAATTCATTACTGTGCAGCAGCAAAGCAATTAATATTCTAATAGCCTCTAATCTAGCTACTGTGCAAGGTTCTCATCATAGTCATAATTCCTTCCTGTTGATTGTAACCTTGCACAACTAGCCTTGCTTGTTTCTGACTAGGTACCTAATTTCATCCATTTGTTTTTCTGAATACCCATTTTGTTACATTACTCACCTTTCTTTGGGTCTAGGTACAAGATGCCAAACTTCGTTCCTTTGAAACTGATTTAGCTCATCTGCATTGCTAGAAACCCAATCAGGATCAGATAATGCCATTTATAGTCAGTTGGTTCTATGCTAGACAGAAATGAATAGAAAGCCACAAAAAGTTTTGATAAACACTTCTTTCTTGTTGGAATCCCCTTATTTATATTGCTAATGATTTGATCAGGGCAGGGGATGAGAAGAACTGTATTTTAAAAATTTAGCAGGAAAATCATTTTTGTGCTTCCTCATTCATTTGGAACCAGCAGGATCTACATCTTCTTCCTCTTCCGAGAAACCAGAAGGATTTTCAACATGCTGTTTCCCCTTACCTCTCTTTCCCAAGGTCAGGGTTGTAACATTTGTTGTTGTTTGATTGTCTTGTCCCCCTGAACTGCTACCTGTCAATCTCTTGGAGAACCCTATCAGACCTGGTTCCTTACCTGTATCCCATCATCTTCTCCTTCTAGGCTCTCCACCATGATTTTCTGGTGGAGACAGTAGGGTGAGCCATTTAGGTTAGCTTGCTTCATCATTTGGAGAACCAACAGCATGGTTCTCGGGAAACTCTAAAAGTCCAATTAATCTCATCTGGTTTCAACCTGTGGAATCTCAGGAAGACAGTTAATTCATCAAACACAGACATGAACACTCTCCTCAACACACAAAGTCCTTTTGTTAAAGACTCTATAATGCTTTACCTTTGAGAGAATATCCAAGAAATATTCCTCATCACTCCTAGGGTCATATTTATCAAAGCTGTTCTTCCCATTGTTATGTAACAAACATTTGCAATCCAAAGATACGAAAGTATGCAATATGGTTTTTTTGCCCTTTAGGAGTTCGTTAGGGAGTCTTCTTCAGCTTGGCCTATGAGTCCTCTATTAAGTAGATAGCAAGCAGTTTCAACAGCTTCATCCCAAAAAACTTCTTAGGGAGACCACTTTCAATAAGCATTGTTTCTGGCCATCTCCTCAAGAGTTCTATTCTTTTTCTCTCAACAAAACACCATTCTTGTGGTGTTCTGGGGCTGAGAAGTTGTGAACTAATACCATTTCCCTTGCAGTAATCATGAAGTCACATTTTTAAATTCAAGTACCATGATCTGACCTTAACGAACCAGCTTGCTGGTGAGAGCTGGCTTCTCCCACCTGTTTTACCAGAGTCACCCATTCATCAAAAGTCTTCATTCTTTTAGTGAGCATTTATCACCAGGATGTACTTGGAAAAGTCATCAACAATAACACATACAATCCATGACCCCTTCGACTTTGAACTCTTCCATGGGACCGCACAAATCAATGTGTAAAAGTTCGGAAAAAGGGCCTGCTGGTACTCAAAATTAGTTTTAGGTTAAAAAGAGATTTTGACCTGTTTCCCCTTAATCACATTATGAACAAACTTGTCTGCCTATACTTGATTGTTAGGAAGTCCTATCAACCAGGTCTTGAGAACTTAAGTTTTATTCAGAAGTGTTATTTAAGACTCGCTTGTCCCAAAATCTTCTTTATGCCAAATCCATGATTGGTGTGTCTGAGAAACAACTTTAAACCAGAATAGACTTATTTTGAGGGAATTTATTCCAAGAATGTAATGTAAACATCCATTGTTTCCTGGTTCCCTCACATATAAGTTCACCTGTTTGTGATAAGTCAAACTATGTGACCAAAGATTGGCTTGGAACTCAACTCTATTTCCTTTGAATCACACAGTTGTGAAATGCTCAAAAGATATGTTGCAAGCCTTCAAACATAATATACATCATCGATCTTGCATTGAAAGGTACTACCTTACCTTACCTAAACCAAGTGATTGGTTCCCTTGCTGTTATCTCCAATAGTAACACTTCCTCCATTAAAGGCTAACTAGTGAGAGATAATTGCTCTTCATCTCCGGAATGTGTCTTGACTCATCTGTCCAAAATACCAATAGGTACTTCTCTTCACTTTAGCCTGTAAGAAACCAATCAAAATTTATTTTAGGAACCCAATTTTTCTTGGTCCCTTTTCCACAACATTTTTCATTCAATTTGATCTTTCTTTTCCAGAACCAACTTCAATGTTTATTGTTCTTATTCACACTCATTTTTCTAGCAGGACACGCGTGAATCTGTGTCCATTTCTTACCGCAATGATAACACACATGCATTCCTATGGAATAACATACTTACCTCTTTGGAATTCCCTGATCCATTGTTCTTGGAGAGACCAGTTAGTCCTGGTTCCTCGTTTATTATAAACCCAAAGACCAACTTTCCTTGGGTGTACCTCGTTTTGAAGTGAAAAGTCTTCTTAAGGTCTCTGCTGAACAGTCAGTAACTTACTCACATTCTGTAGCTCTCAATGAAGTCTTCTCTCTTGATTCAAGGACTCAATTAACCAAACTCATTTTTTCTTTAAGAACAACAACATCACTTTTCAAGGATTCAAGTTGTAATTAGATTCAGAATCATACTATCCATAGACATGTTTAGAATCACTGGCTGTTTTTCCCTACTTTCAATTAATGAAAATCTCATCAATAGTCACACAGCTTTCCATCATAATCATCTATTAGTTCACTGAATTTCATCACTCTATAGGTTGTCTATGGGGGTAGGGACATCATTTAATGTGCAGCTTTGAGTTAAAGCATTCTCTTTGTGAAGATCTTCTAAGTTAGCTAGCCAGTATTTCAAAGCTTTCAACAGAGAAGTTCTGCTTACAAAGTTTGCTTTCCTCAGCTGCTGAAAAATCAACCGACTCACTTTGAAGTGATAAGTCTCTGGGGATACCAGGAGATCAGATCTTCTTCACCATCAACTGGATATTGGTTTGGAAGATTTGGCTTTTCCAGTTCCACCTTACACTTGTCCAATTCAACTTCAAGCTCTGCCACTTGATCTTTCAAGTCATGGCATACTTTCTTCGAGGTGATCACAACTGGCAATAGCGATCTTTACATTCAGCACGGTTTTTCTTTAAGAATTCTCTTTTGCCAGTATGTATGTTCACCTAGTTATAACATTCATCTTAACAAGGATTCTATACAACTAGCATAATATCTCTGTCATACTCATGCATATCTTGCCTGAACTGGTTCTAGATACCTATTGTTGCGTGCAATACATCCTTCTTGGGGCATCAAGCACTTCTCAGGTGGCTGGTTCCCCATCCAGGTTCTGGTATCAGTGTTGTTTCCCTCGATGCTTGCAAAGGCAGTCATGCAAACACTTAGGGTAGTGATTCTTCATCCTCATCAGATCCTGAGTCAGAATCACCCCACATGTTGCTATCATAGCAATGTTGAAAGCTGCTTCTCCAGACTTGGACTGTTTGTCCTTCCACTTTTGGACCAAATCTCTTGATGAGATGTCCCTTTCTCTCCACACTTAAAACACCCTGCAGAAATGTGTTATTTCTTAAAGTTTTACCTTTGAAGTTTTCCTCTGATCACGAGTGTTCTTTCAAATCTTTTTGGCAATCATTGCCAATTTCATCTTCATCCTTCTTTCTACTTTCCTTTTAAGGCTATGCCTCGACTGGTCCTTCTCAGTCTTAGAGTCAATTAATTAACTTCCATGTGTCATGAGGGGGAACCAATCAGCGTGTTCCAAGAGACAATGTTAGGACAAATCTTTGGCTATAAAATAGCAGTGATCTTGGCTGTCCATGCATCTGTTAAACTGCGCCAATATTTCTCACAAATGATCTCATCAGAAAAAACTTTTCCAAGGAAATCTAAGATCATTGTTTATTGTCATGAATCTACGAAAACAATCATTAATCTTTTCACCTTGTTCATAGCAAATTTAATCATATTTAGGACCATTAGCAAATCAATTTTGGATATTTTTACCCTCGCTGGTTCCTTCATAAGCAAGTTCAAGAGTATCCCAAATTCTTTGCACTGTTGCATCCAGAAAATTCGGTTATACTCTGCACTCACCTATGTTGTAGTATTACATTGCTTGGCATTTTCATCCAGCAACTGTAATCTGCAGTCACCAGTCACTGTCTTTCTTTGGGAGTCTTGTTCCCTTCAGAGTCAAGTTTTTCATATCTGTATTAGGACCATTTTTGGACCACGAGCCAACAAACTCATAGTCAACCCCATTAAATTTTACATTTTTTGATCCTGTTTTTCCACCATGCATAGTGCTTTCGTTTAAACTTGGTGTTTTCGCCTATCAATAAACCTATTGCACCTAATTCTTGAGTTACTCATGGCTTGACTCTCTAGATGTTACTCCTTACAAGAAGCCTTGGGCTCTGATACCATTGAAGGTCTGAGATAACTCCAGGAGGGGAGGGGGGGGTGTGAATATGAGCTATGATCGACTATGATCCAATTTTTCTTTTTTGCTTTTGATCTTATAATAAGGACCAGTTGGCTGCGTTCCTATTTACGCAGCGGAATGTAAATTAAAGAGCAGTAAAGAACACATAGTATTAACGAGTCACCCAACTCTGGGCTTACGTCCTCCTTACCCTAAGCGTCTTTTATTTAATCAACTCTGAAAAACAAAAGAACTTGCTCACTCTAATGTTTCCCTACTCCGGGAACCAGTACACCCCACCCCAACTCTGAATGTCACTCGACTCACACTCGTAAGTCCAACTTCTGTGTTTGACACTCTACAAAAACACTACCCAGGCTTTCAACCCCTCTGTTGATAGCCCTTACAAGAACAATATTTCTCTCTTATGAATTACTTCTTAAGAGAAAAGCTAATTAAGAGAATTGTTGTATGGCTCGAGATGTATGCTCGTGTATGACTTAATGTTTATGAACTAGTGCTTTTCTGTGTTTCTTCTCTCAAAGTTAGTATTCTTTCTTTTTAATCGGTGAGAGAGTTATTGGAATGTTGAAGTAATAACGGTATATTTATATTAAACTTAACCCTAGTTTCCATAAATCTATTTCTTGCCAAACAAGCAAGATTAGTTTTATGGAAAGTATTTATCTTGTTCGATTTTATCCTAAAAGATTTTGAATCGAACAAAGATATATACTCCCAGTTTTAAGGAATATATATATCTCCATTTATAAATCCAGCTCCAAAGTTAATCTTATCAAAATATCTTTTGAAAATATTTTAGAAAAATTCCTTTCAAAACCGCAGCCAATATTTCTATTCAGGAACTGAGCTGGTTTCCCCAGCTTTGGTTCCCTGAGTGCTGTTACGAATTCGTTCCAAAGCTTTGTTACCAGAATTCCACAACATCTCAAAACACTTAAGCATTTAGTTCATTTCCATTTTAAGTCACACTACAGAGCCATTTACATGAAAATCCTTAATTTAAACTCTAAATTACAATCTTCTAGTGGTGTTTGTTTTGATTTTTGGGAATTGAAGTTTTTGGATGAGTCGGTGGGTTGGTTAGCTCAGTGTTTAACTTCTAAAGGTGTGTTTCAGGGTTCTCTTCTTGTATTTTGCTTGAGAGTGTGATGATTCCACTCGATTGCCTCTCCCTCTTCCCTTTCTTCCAGAAAATTGCTTTCTACCATGATCGCAGCAATGAACAGTGAACAGGTAACTGGATGAACAGTTAACTTTTTAATTTTGAATTTTGAAAGTAGAGAACATGAGTACGAGATGAGAAGAAGAGTATGATATGATGAATAGTTATGAGCTTGCATACAAAGGGTTAGGAACAAATATATAATATAGAGAGTGATCATCAAGGAATGAGAGTTTGAAGGATTATAGCCCGGTTGAGTCAATTAACGGCTAGTAATTCAAAATTTGATTTTGGCAATGATCACTTGCATAAATACCTCAACCGACTTGAAATTAGATGTTGTAGTTTATGCCTTGATCAACAAGCCAAAATAACTGAATTAGATAAATTCTTTCCAAAAAGGAAAAATATCTTAAGTAGATTCCAAAAGATATAAAAAATATCAATCGAAAAAACATATCAGAGCTGACCTGCTGGTTTCCCTTTTGCTGGTACCTGTACAGAACCATGACATTCTGTTTCTAGTGAATAATGATCAAGTAACTTTTCTCTGTGCATCCCAATGACTTTCAACCCTTGAGGGAATCAAGCCACCTACATAACACCTGAAGACTTCGACAATGTATATGCACATGCAATACAACGAACAGTTGAGACAATTTTAGCCAATCATCGATAGTAAAGTGTAAAGACAACTGTTGCCTAGAATCATTAACCTAACACAAGACACAACTTAAAATCAACCAGACACCTAAAAAACTCTTAATCTACAAAAAAGTTTCTCGACACAAAGGTTAGTAAAGATGTCTGCTATTTGGTCTTCACTTTTGCAAAACAACATCTCTACTAACCCTTTTTTCAACATTGATCTCTCAGAAAGTGGTTGTGCGAATCTTCAATGTGCTTTGGTTGTGGAGTGCTGGAACTGGAGGTTTTGGAAATGTTATATAGCACTCGTGTTGTTCACAAAAGATCGAACACTTCTTGTATTCAACACCAAAAATCTTTCAGTTCCGGTTCCTTATCCACAACAGTGAGAACAGCATGAGCTGCAGCAATAATATTCTGGACTCAGCTTGTGGATAAGGCCACTGAATTTTGCTTCTTTAAGATCCCCATGAAATTAAGCAAGAGCCAGGGAAAGTGTGACCATAGCCTGATGTGCTTTCCTATCAATAGGAACCCACATAATCTGCATCTGTGTAAACCAATAAGTATCAATGTGCGTACCTTTAGGGTACCACAAACATAGATCTGCTGTTCCCACAAGATACCTAGTATCCTTACTAATAGCCTTCAAATGAGATTCCTTTGGATTGCTTTGAAACCCTGCACACAAGAACCAACAGAAACACAAATTATCAGGTCACTGGCTGTTAGTTAAAGCAAAAAGCATCCAATCATTCCTTCTGTACAGTGAGGCTTCCACATCTTTCCCTTTAGTCAGCATCAATTTTGTAGAATGTAGACATGGTGTGTCATAAGCCTTGCCTGTTCTCCATGCCAAACTTTTTCAGCAGCCTCTTTAAGTACTTTTGTTGATGTCATGATCCATCAACTGTTTGCTTTATCTGTAATTCCAATGGAAGGAACCCTAGTTCCCCCATTCTGCTCATTTCAAATTCACTCTG
>SNQN01000128.1:4536-47152 GCA_008642245.1 Bassia scoparia
GAGCCCGTTAACGAAAAAACGAGAAAACGTCGAAACGCTCGTAGGAGGCAGTATGCTTAGTATTTGGGCACAAAACTGTTGGAATAGTCATTTCTTATGGCTTCACGCGTGACGAAATTCCGGGCAATTTCGAGCCGGGTCGCCGAGATGTCATTTCTTGGGCGAAAAACGTTGGTTATACATCACCGAAATGAGGTATCCGGACAATTTTTGGAAAAATTGCCGAAATTTTTACCATGGGTTCATACGATATTATGATGGTTCCGAGGAAAATTTGGGGGCCAAATACGGGGGGCTCTTGAGCCCGTTAAAAAAAACGAGAAAACGTCGAAACGCTCGTAGGAGGCAGTAGGCTTAGTATTTGGGCACAAAACTGTTGGAATAGTCATTTCTCATGTCCGTGAAGTCGTGACGCAAATTCCGGACAAATTCGAGCCGGGTTCGCTGAGATGTCGTTTCTCGACCGAAAAACGTGGCTTATACATCATCGAAATGAGGTCTCCGGACAATTTTCGGAAAAATTGCCGAAACTTTTACCATGGGCTTATACGATAATACGATGGGTCCGAGGAAGATTTGGGGGCCAAATGATTCCATACGTTGGAATTCTGAGCCCGTTAAAGAAAAAACGAGAAAACGTCAAAACGCTCGTAGGAGGCATTACGCTTAGTAATTGGGCACAAAACTGTTAGAATAGTCATTTCTCATGGCCGTGAAGGCGTGACRAAAATTCCGGACAAATTCAAGCCGGGTCGCCGAGATGTCGTTTCTCGACCGAAAAACGTGGGTTAAACATCACCGAAATGAGGTCTCCGGAAAATTTTCGAAAAAATTGCCGAAATTTTTACCATGGGCTCATAAGATAATATGATGGGTCCGAGGAAGATTTAAGGGCTAAATGAGTCCATACGGGGGACTTTTTAGCACGTTAAAGATAAAACGAGAAAACGTCGAAACTCTCGTAGGAGGCAGTACGCTTAGTATTTGGGCACAAAACTGTTGGAATAGTCATTTCTCATGGCCGTGAAGGCGTGACGGAAATTCCRRACAAATTYGAGTCGGGTCGCCGAGATGTCGTTTCTCGGCAGAAAAACGTGGGTTCTACATCACCGAAATGAGGTCTCCGGACAATTTTCGGAAAAATTGTCGAAATTTTTACCATGGGCTCATACGATAATATGATGGGCCCGAGGAAGATTAGGGGGCCAAATTAGTCCACACGGAGGACTTTTGAGTCCGTTAAAGAAAAAACGAGGAAACATCGAAACGCTCGTAGGAGGCAGTGCGCTTAGTATTTAGGCACAAAACTGTTGGAATAGTCATTTCTTATGGCCGTGAAGGCGTGACGCAAATTCCGAACGAATTCGAGCCGGGTCGCTCAGATGTCGTTTCTCGGCCGAAAAACGTGGGTTATAAATCACCGAAATAAGGTCTCCGGACAATTTTCGGTAAAATTGCCGAAATTTTTACCATGGGCTCATAAGATAATATGATGGGTCCGAGGAAGATTTAAGGGCTAAATGATAAAACGAGAAAACGTCGAAACTCTCGTAGGAGGCAGTACGCTTAGTATTTGGGCACAAAACTGTTGGAATAGTCATTTCTCATAGCCGTGAAGGCGTGACCCAAATTCCGGAAAAATTCGAGCCGGGTCGCTGAGATGTCGTTTCTCGGCCGAAAAACGTGGGTTATACATCAGCGAAATAAGGTCTCCGGATAATTTTCGGAAAAATTGCCGAAATTTTTATCATGGGCTCATACGATAATATGATGGGTCCGAGGAAGATTTGGGGGCCAAACGAGTCCATACGGGGGACTTTTGAGTACGTTATAGAAAAAACGAGAAAACGTCGAAACGCTCGTAGGAGGCAGTACGCTTAGTATTTGGGCACAAAACTGTTGCAATAGTCATTTCTCATGGACGTGAAGGCGTGACGGAAATTCCGGACAAATTCGAGCCGGGTCGCC
This sequence comes from Bassia scoparia, assembly GCA_008642245.1. NCBI lineage: Eukaryota > Viridiplantae > Streptophyta > Magnoliopsida > Caryophyllales > Amaranthaceae > Bassia > Bassia scoparia. Next base: position 6,505 of record SNQN01000128.1, read on the forward strand.
ATGATGTTGTTTCTCGGCCGAAAAACGTGGGTTATACATCACCGAAATGAGGTCTCCGGATAATTTTCGGAAAAATTTCCGAAATTTTTACCATGGGCTCATACGATAATATGATGGGTCCGAGGAAGATATGGGGGCCAAATGAGTCCATACGGGGGACTTTTGAGCCCGTTAAAGAAATAACGATAAAACGTCGAAACGCTCGTAGGTGGCAGTACACTTAGTATTTGGGAACAAAACTGTTGGAATAGTCATGCCTCATGGCCGTGAAGGCGTGATGCAAATTTCGGACAAATTCGAGTCGGGTCGCCGTGATGTCCTTTCTCGCCCGAAAAACGTGGGTTATACATCACCGAAATGAGGTCTCCGGACAATTTTCGGAAAAATGGCCAAGATTTTTACCATGGGCTCATATGATAATATGATGGGTTAGAGGAAGATTTAGGGGCCAAATGAGTCCATACGGGGGGATTTTGAGCCCGTTAAAGAAAAAACGAGGAAACATCGAAACGCTCGTAGGAGGCAGTACGCTTAGTATTTGGGCACATAACTGTTGGAATAGTCATTTCTCATGGKCGTGAAGGCGTGACGGAAATTCCCGACAAATTCGAGTCGGGTCGCCGAGATGTCGTTTCTCGGCCGAAAAACGTTGGTTATATATCACCGAAATGAGGTCTCCGGACAATTTTTGGAAACTTTATCGAAATTTTTACCATGGGCTCATACGATAATATGATGGGTCCGAGGAATATTTGGGGGCCAAATGAGTCCATACGGGGGACTTTTGAGCCCGTTAAAAAAATAACGAGAAAACGTCGAAACGCTCGTAGGAGGCAGTACGCTTAGTATTTGGTCACAAAACTGTTGGAATAGTCATTTCTCATGGTCGTGCAAGCGTGACGCAAATTACGGAAAAATTCGAGCCGGGTCGCCGAGATGTCGTTTCTCGGCCGAAAAGCGTAGGTTATACATCACCGAAATGAGGTCTCCTGACAATTTTCGGAAAAATGGCCGAAATTTTTACCCTGGGCACAAAACTGCTGGAATAGTCATTTTTCATTGTCGTGAAGGTGTGACGGAAATTCCGAACAAATTCAAGTCGAGTCGCCGAGATGTCGTTTCTCGGCCGATAAAACATGGGTTATACATCACTGAAATGAGGCCTCCAGACAATTTTCGGATGAATTGCCGAAATGTTTACCATGGGTTCGTTTGATAATATGATGGGTCCAAGGAAGATTTGGGGGTCAAACGAGTCGATACGGGGGTCTTTTGAGTCCGGTAAAGTTAAAACGAGAAAACGTCGAAACACTCGTAGGAGGCAGTATGCTTCGTATTTGGCCAAAAACTGCTGGAATAGTCGTTTCTCATGACAGTGAAGGTGTGACTGAAGTTCCAGACAACTTTGAGCCGGGTCGCCGAGATGTCGTTTTTTGGCCGGAAAACGTGAATTATACATCACTGAAATGAGGCTTCCGGACAATTTTTCGAAAAATTGCCGAAATGTTTACCATTTGTTCGTATGATAATATGATGGGTCCAAGGAAGATTTGGGGGCCAAACGAGTCCATACGGGGGACTATTGAGTTCGTGAAAGAAAAAACGAGAAAACGTCGAAACACTCGTAGGAGGCAGTATACTTGGTATTTGGCCAAAAAACTGCTGGAATAGTCGTTTTTCATGACCGTGAAGGCGTGACAGAAGTTCCGAGCAAATTCGAGCCGGGTCGCCGAGATGTCGTTTTTTGGCAGGAAAACGTGGATTATACATCACTGAAATGAGGCCTCCGGACAATTTTCGGAAAAATTGCCGAAATGTTTRCCATGGGTTYRTATGATAATATGATGGGTCCAAAGAAAATTTGGGGGCCAAACGAGTCGATACGAGGGACTTTTGAGTCCATTAAAGGAAAAACGAGTAAACGTCGAAACACTCGTAGGAGACAGTATGCTTGGTATTTGGGCACAAAACTGCTGAAATAGTCGTTTCTCATGACCGTGAAGGCGTGACTAGTTTTCCAGCTTGAATTTTTGCCATCCCGGTCCAGTTAGCCGGAAACAGCCAGTATAGTAGTAGCATTGCACAACCCACTCTTTTCCATCATCCACTCTTAATTTCACAATATCATACAAGTTTCCCTCCATGAATTTGTTCGAGAAGCTCCTGGGGATCGAAAGAAATTAGAATGTTAGCATGTAACGATGTACTTTGATAGTGAAGGGATGTACTTTGATATGTGCCCAATGTGCGGCAGAGCCTTACTAATTGTACTCAAGACAAGTCAGCAAGACAGCAACTCAGCAATCCGTAGAAAGAAATTAGAAAACTAAAATGCTGCGGACTAATGCTTCCCGCCCAGTAACGGCAATAGTTCGTTTGAAATGCACTCAACAACATCAGCCATCTTTCTACTCTTCAAAGCTCAAATCTTTAAACAATCTCTCATCTCTCCTTCAACTACATGCTCAAATCATCATTTCTGGCGCTGCTTCCAACCGTCTTTCTCTCTCCAACAATTTGATGAATGCCTATCTTTCTAATGGTCTCGTCTCCCATGCCCACAAGGTATTTCACCAAATCCCAGAAAAGAATTTAGTTTCCTGGACCATTTTGATATCTGGCTTCACAAAAGGGAGGCTTTTTCACGAGGCAGTCGAGTCCTTTGTTGCAATGGTGGCAGCTGGTTTCTTGCCCAATGAGTTTACTATCTCAAGCATTTTGCCAGCTTTCGCCAATTTGGGTCTCCCTCTCATGGGGAAATCACTGCATTCTTTCTGGATTCGTCGTAGTTTTGGACCTAATGTTGTAGTCGACACATCTCTAGTTGATATGTATTGTCGTTTTGGCTGCATGACTGTTGCTCGCACTCTGTTCGACAAAATGTCTGTGAGAAACCTTATTTCTTGGAATGTTATCATTTCTGGGTATGCTAACAGTGGGATGTGTGATCATGCACTCTATCTTTTTTATCTAATGCGAAAAAACGGTGTTTCTTTGGATTATTTTACCATTATGAGCCTCATTTTGGCTTCATCTCGACCTAATCAAGGAAGACTGAGCGCTAATGTACATGGCTTTGCCATTAAAACAGGATATTACAAAGATAGGCAGGTTCAAACTGCTCTTATTGACATGTATACGAGTGGTAGCTTCACTGACGCTGCTTATGGTGTCTTTGATGAGATGGCTGTCAAAGATTTGGTTGCTTGGACTTTGATGTTGAAAGGATTCTCTTCTGGTCAGTATTTGAACAAGGCCATGAAACATTTAAGTGAATTGGTGAGTGTATATTATAGGTCTCTTGATTCCACTGCTTTTGTAAGCATGATCTCAAGCTGTAACTGCTCAAGAACTTTAATGCAAGGCAGACTGGTTCATGCATTAGCAATGAAACAAGGATTTGGCAAGGATGTCTTTGTGGGTTCAGCACTCATAGACATGTATGCTAACTGTTATGATTTTGAAAGCGCGAAAAGGTACTTTAGTGGAATGGAGGAAAAGGACGTTGCTTGTTGGAATGCTATGATTAGTGCCATGGGAGTGAATGGAAATGGTAGTGATGCAATTGATCTCCTACGGAGAATGGAAAACTTGGGATTCGTTCCAAATGAATCTACTTTTGTTTCTGCTTTGTCTGCATGCAGTCACGCTGGCATGATTGATGAAGGTCTTCAGATATTTTATGAATTGGTTAACAGAAGGGACATAGTTCCTAATCCACAGCATTATGCTTGTTTAGTAGACCTACTTGGTCGTTCAGGACGGCTTGATGAGGCTCGATTGATGATAGCTCAGATGCCTTTGCAGGTCCATTCCTGGGCTTATGGTGCATTGCTAAGTGCATGTGCAGTCTATGGTAACACTGAAGTCGGAGCTGATATATACCGAAAACTACTTAAATCAGATCTCATAAATGTTGGACACTTAAGCTCTGTCTCAAACTTGTACTCCGCCATGGGTGATTGGGAGGGCAAGGAGATGTCTCACATAGTATTAAGATCTAAGGGAATGAAGAAAGACCCTGGCTGTAGTTTGATTGATGTAATCAACTAAGTGATCTTACGGCAGAGAACATATCAAAGCTGTGCAGTCCTCATAGTGGCCATTTCCCACGGTAGTATTATCTCCAATACTCCACTAGGATGCTCTACGGGTCTACTCAGTTACTCACTAGTCACTACATACATTGATTAGCCAGACTGCCAGTGTCTTCCTCTGTATACCGGTAATGTTCCCCTCATGGTTTTGTTCACCAGCTAGCTACATTAGACAATGTTTCTATAGGACTAAGTTGAACATTTAAGCCTCTCCCAAGTCTCAACTAACAGTATTAAGTGTCAAGCAGTTCAAGCTCTTCTGAAGAGTTTGAGAGATATCATCATAAGAAACTTCATTAAAGAAGTTACTATCAAATCCTTCGAAGATGGCTTCTTCAAAATATCTAGAGTTCTTCAAGGTTCAATCAAGATCGTGGTTCTGAGCATCTGGTTTCTTTTCTTTGGTTTTTCACATGCACTGTCTAACAGAGTTGATTTTCTTTATTTCTTCGAGTTTTAACAGAGGATGCCAGATTCTTTTTTAGAAATGCTTCCCAGAAGATGCCACAGAAAGTTGTCTCAAGAAATCTGGGTCTTGGTTATCGTTGGCTTGTAGAGGTTCCTAAAAGCATGGATGGCCTGTTTTTTCAAAAAGGGTGGTCTAGACTTGTCTCAGACTTCTCACTACAAGGGGGAGAATTTATGGTGTTGAGATATGATGGACACGATCGCTGAATTTGACATTAAAATAATTGAGACAAACGGGCCAATGTAGCAAGGAGTTGAGGGGGTATTCTGGAAGAACTAGTCCTGCAAGCCACATAGATRAACAGCGTCAGTAGAGTAACAAGAAATGGAAGATGCTGCGAATTAACTATGTGGAGACAAGGTAGAAAATTGTAAGCATCATGTGTGCTGCATGCCTTAAGATAAGCTTGATTCTTTCAATTWCATTAATCTTTCAATTAAAACAAGTTTGATTATTTCAACTATATTAATTAATCTTTCGATAGAAATAAGTTTTGGGTTTTCTGATCCTCCTTTTAATTATTGTTTGTCTAGATTYGTTCAGTGGATATCATGTCAAGAACCTAGAAATGGTACTAGTGGAATTCTCACCATGGAAGAACCCATCTTTTGTTACAAAGATCAGGCAAGATGGGAGAAGTGAACTGGTATACTTTGTAGATTACATATTCAATCATTTTCTTTCCTTTTGTTTTTGGTATGCAAGCAAGAATTATCACTACGTATAAGAAGAAAGTATGTCATTACCTCTCTAAWTCAACCCATCTAACAAGTGGAATGATTTTGAGACTAATCAAAACCATAAACAATGGAAAGGGAGCAGCATTGGTAATTGACATTGTATTATCCTCAAGTTCTGATCCTTCGGATTGTGGCATCTGATGAACTTGCATTATGTGAATATGCAATTAAAACAATAGCTGTGTGTGAGCGCGCGCACACTTAGTTGAAGTTTCGCGAACACGATATTCTGTAATCATTGGCTTGTGTAATTTTCTCTGATGATTATATTTGTCATCATATATACTTCATTTTGGGAAATTGAGGATTATGGGGTTTTGGCAAAAGTTTGTAAGAAGATTATGAGAAGTTTCTCTACACAAAAGTGATGCAAAATTATTGAGTAAAAAATTGTTTATTTAAAGGAGAAAAGAAGAGGCGCTTATTTAATGTCAACAGAAAGGGAAAATGCATGGCATACATGATGCATCCTATATTTAGGGCATGATCCACCTTGCCAGCCTACATAGTCGTTTTGCAACCTTTTCAGTTTTTTGTGGATGAAGATAGATATTAATGGTAAACCATTTTCTTTCTTCTTTCTTCTTTCTTCTTCATGAGCATGCATTGATTGAGTACGGTTTAATACACATGAATGGCGCGAAATCAATAAGTGTTAGTTGTTAATCGTATCGCTCATTTTTCGATGCCTTAATGCGTTACTCTGTACATAGGTAAGAGGTAGAAATTAATATCTTTAACCTTCTGGAAATCACATACACATGGTGAATTTGTGATCTTCTCCTTAAACTGATTCATTTGTTTTCAAATAGAAAAGACGATAGAAGAAACTAACAAAAAAGTTCCTACAAAGTGAATATGGGAAAATTGGGAGAAAGGAAGTTAACGATAAAAATAGGAATGCTATTATTATTAGCGATGATAACACCCAACACAAAGGCAATTGATACAAACCCTGTGCATGATCCATGCTCGGATGCAAAAGTGCGAAGATGGGATGGTTTTACTTTTGGGCTCGCATTTTCGTCGAAGGATTCCTTCTATGCACCTGATCAAGTTCAGCTATCCCCTTGTGACATTAGGCTTCAACTTGTTAACAAAGCTCAGCTTGCTATCTTTAGGCCTCGCATCGACGAGATCTCCCTCCTAACAGTTAACTCCGCCTTTAGCCCTGTAAGTTTGCSATTACTCATATATATATTTGGATGATTACTCATATATTTGGATGATTATAACCGAGCCGGTGATAGACAAGTTTTGCGGTGCATACCCATTCTCGAAATCCYGGGTCCGTTCCTGGCTAGCACRGTTTTATTTCTTATTCTGATCATGAGAATATCAATGTAGGACACGACGGGTGGATATATGGTAGCATTTGCTGGAAGAAAATATGCAGCAAGATCACCACCAGTTTTTGTGGCAGACAGCAATAATACAGTAACATCATTTACTCTGGTRAGCTAATCAACCAATTTTCCACTATGTTACGTAGTTGAGCTTTCAATGTCTAGGGACTTGCTAGATCGAAGAATAAATGGGGATATGAGAAAGCTACAAATATACTACTTATTACATGCATGACGTTTTTAGAATAAGGAAGAATTGGCATTTTAAATGTAGATGAATAAGATGAATTATGATYGACTTATTCTTATATTCTCGTTTAAACAAAGAACTATGAGTATGAGTAAGATAATTAAGATTGTTTTGTGTGTTTATTAGGTGCTTGAATTTGAAAAGGGAACCCTGCAAAATCTRTACTGGAAAAAGTTTGGGTGTGAATCATGCAAGGAATATCAAGTGTGCCACGAAAATGAAGARTGTGCAGTGCCAAGCTCAAATTGCAAAGGCAAAGGTGGCTCAATCGACTGTACAATTAGCATTCAGCTAACATTTTCTGGGACTGACAGGAATGATGCAGTGCTCAGCTCATGGTATGAGTTGAAAAACATGAGGCGTTTCTCCCTTTTCAATCTCTTTGCAAGTCTTCAAAATTCTTTTACAAATGGAATCTTCTGAGCTACGGACTTGCCGAATTAAAAGACTCGTTATATAGAAGCACGTATATGAAAGAAATACTTCTATACTGTAATTGATACGTAACATAGGAAAACATGTTGAAATGTGTATGATAATATGTAACTATTAAAGTTAGCTGCTGAAGTCAAATAAAATTGGGCATAGTTTACATCTTAATTATGCAGACCTTTAATTTCTGGCTTTTCTCTGAACTGCCTTTTGTCTTCTTTCTTTCTTTCTTTTTAATGGAAGAAGGGGTATATCATATATGTATATAGAAGGGTGATCTGTGTATCGCATAAATATAACTTAATACAATAGAAGAAGAAGCTTCATCCAATAATCAAAAGCCAAACTCAAGAATCACAGCAGCATGACTTTCATTAAGTCCAAAACAGGAGTTCAGTAAGAACCAAACACTGACAAACTACCTAGCTGCAGCAAAACTATACAAGGGTTTGGTGACCCACACCGCAAAGATTAATAACTAAACTCCTACTATGTTGGAGGCTAAAGCAACAACACATATGAAGTTATGCCACTGCTAGACAAACTAACCTCAGTCAGACAAAAAGAGAGCAAAATAAGGCGAGCATTTTTCACAATTTAGCCACAGGTCATCCTATTTACTTGGCCATTTAAGTTCTTAAAAGCTTCAAGATTCCTTCAGTTCAAACAGCAAATCCATGGCATTAACTTAGCGGGTCTTTAAGAACTTGATCCTTAATTCAGTAGCAAGTAGCGACAGCAGCTTCATTAGATACCACATTCTCGGCATAGGCAACTTGCATTTCAGCAGACTCTTCTTTATCATTCCTTTTACCTTTTGAATCATCTTCACTGTCAGAATTATCAGAGTCTGATTCAGACGACTCAGCAGAATAGTCAGAGCCTTCATCTTGTTGAGGCACTGTAGCCTCTTCTGTTGTTAAATCAACGGTCRSRATTCCATCATTTAATTCCTTCGGTGCCGTACCAGCACGCCGAGTTAAAATAAGGTAGTGTGCAACTGATTTGAATCCTGATTCAATGATCTACAAGAGAACCAAAACAGGCATGCAAATGAATGCACAGCAATACGTAGAGCATATATAAAAAGCAAAAAATCTCTATTTATGATTTACTTTAGCTAACAGCTGTACAATTAACCACATGACATCACATATTAGATTACATATATTCACAGATGAAAGGGGGCAATTGGGCAAACAATGAATAATGTAGCATCATCAAAACTACACATCAAATCTTGTTCAAGCAGCACTAAAATACATTACCATGCATGACAGAGACTTGGGAAAATAATAAGTATAGTCTAGAGTTTAGATTGAACCTTGGAGTATTTGACATTAATTGGTTCCCAACCCTTTGAGCGACGACAACGACTGCAATTGCATATTCCACGGCAAGCTGGACACAACCAGGACGGATTATCGATAGCTTCGAGAACATTTTCTCCGTACCTAATAAATCCACAAACACAAACAGACAAAGTTGAACATTGCAGCAATTGAAAACCATAAAAATGAGAAATACATAGCGATTGGTAAGTAATAAAAAAGGGTAGACATAGAAATGAGAAATGGACCTAGTGTACAGGCAGTCTCCACACAAGTGGCCACAGGCAGACCTGCACTTTCCACAGAAGGTGAGTTTGCCAGAAACTTTCTGCCTGCAACCAATAACAGCCAATTTGTTACTACTCACTACTACTGCTACTAGTCTACTACTAATAGAGTAATAGGTAGGCGGCAGGTATATAATTAATCAAGTTGAAAAGGGACCCCAATAAATGAGGATGACCTGCATTGGTGGCAAGGAATGCCATCAGGATGATACAAGCGGTCGCCGTCTTCGCTGAAGCCGTCGACATTCAAGGTCCAGGGAGTCTGGCAGTCCCCCAAGAGCTGCTGATCGAGTTCAGTGTAAACCTCAGTCTTCCAGGTATCTGGAATTGATATTCCCTCTGACTCCAACAACTGGTCCTTCCCGCTGTTGATGGACCTGTAAGTGCTCGCTCAAATCATGTCAAATGAGCATGAACCCTAACTAGCAATTAGCAATCAGCAATTAGTAACTAACTGATTAATTCAATCACCTGCTAGATCTGGCGCGAGGGTAGAGAGGCGGGTATCGCTTCCTCTGCGGGGGTTTGGGTTTGGACTTGGGCTTGGGCTTTGATTTGTTGGTTTTGGTGAAGAGTTGGGAAGTGAGCGAGAAAATGCCCAGCTTCTCCAGTCTCTCTCTGTTCTCACGGATCCGCTGCTCGCGAATGTTCTCGTAGCCGGCAGCGGCCTTATTCTCCTTCTCAGCATCAGAGTCGCTGTCACCCTCATCACTGTCAATGTCATCTGATTCCGATTCTGCTTCTGAGACATCGTCGTCTTCGTCTTCTTCTTGTTGCTTTCTGCTTTGCTTCGTCTTCTTCTTCCTTTCTGGAGCATACGAATCGCTTTCGCTTTCAGTTTCGGATTCAATTAGAGGAAGAACTGAAGGAGCCCTCCTCTTTCTCAATGTCATCACCATTTTGAAAGAATAGAATGAATGAATGTGGTCTTGTGGTCTTGTGGAGTGAGAATGAGACTCAGCATGGAATTGAAGGAAGGTTAATTGAGGGCGTGGCTTTATATATAAATAGAGATTTTAATGCAATTTTATTTTTATTTTGGCGCCAGGTTTTCCCTCTCTTTTGTCTTTTGTCTTTTGTTTCAATTTTGACGCAAAGTAAACCCAAATTTTACCTCCATTTTTAATACAGTATATTTTTTTAACATTCGCGGCACAAAATCCTTGATATTTGAAATTTGATCACCGCTTCCACTCAAAACGCATCCATTTGAGTTGACTACCTTAAATAACCAACACTTTACTATTATTGTTTTCTTATGAAGTAATTCTTTGGAATGAAATACGAGAAAATTTATTGAGTTTTTCTAGGATATACGTATCTGATTAGTCTTTAGCCCGTGCACTCGTGCATTGCACGGGTTTTTTGTCTATTATGTAGGTTTGCTACCACAAAACCCCCCAAAAAAATGGAAGAATCATTGTTGTAAACTTGTAGACATTATACTTGGTATAAAAGTATAGAATATCTAGATCCTAGAAGCCTATTATGAGAATGAGATGGCAATCATGTAATATATTATATATGTAGTAAACTAGTAACACTTGTGTTTTACACATGTACAAAAACCCCTTCTTGCATTACAACTACAAGGGATTGCCTGTGAAAATATGAAAGGTGACAAAAGTGGGACTCTATACAAAATCTGTACAGTTGACACAAACATCACAACTGAACCCTTTCTAGTTTCTACCCAAAACAAAAATCCACATCCAAACTAAGACCTCAAAGGCCTTCATCTCATGGTTATCTTTCGTAATCCATGATCTGATTTGATATTTACTTTTCTATTTCCTCATCCTCCAACCTCTCTTGCAAACTTTCCTTCTTCCATTTTTTTGCAAAGAAAAACAGAGTTTCGCCACTTTCAACCCCCAAAAAATTAGCCGACACCTTATAGAAACTCTCTGCATGTAAACAAATATGTCATTTTGAGGTGCAACATGACATTTCAAAAGCTGCAACCACCCTCTCGAATAACCCAGGCCACAAGACAGTTGATTCTCAAGCACATTGTGTCTGCTTCTTATGATTTATATCATCCACGATATCTCTCAACTCAGGAAAGACCGATACAAGCACGAGCTCCAGGATTGCATAGGCAACTTGTTTCAGGCATACAGAAGACTGCAATTTTGAAATTCATCAATATGCACATCAAATTAGAGAACATAAACCTACGAAGGGAACACTTCCATTAACAGCCATTACCTGAAGGAAAAAATAGAGATCCTGTGCACAACGCTTGTACTGCTTTGCGCCAATCATACTGACTAAAGGTGCTGGAGCTCCATCTATCAAAGGAACAGAAAATATATCTAAGGACCTTATGACAAAAATGAAGCCTGTAGCTTCAAAAATTGACAATCAAATTGACCACATTGACCTCAACTTTGAAAAGGTGCAATAGGATAATCCACGTATTAGTCTTATCAATAGTTTTAAATACATATTTTGGTAAACTTTACCAATCTCTAAATTTTCTTCAGCCATATCAGCGCAGATGACATCCTCAAACCCAAACAAAAAGAAAATAACAGGCACTCTTCTTTATGCACAGACAATCACTGTGATATAGTCCTTGATAGTACTTATGCATTTAAAAAGATGATAAAATTTATTAACATGAATTAAGTTGGGATACAAATAGCAACAAAAAGAAAAAAGAGCAGCACGTCATTATACAAGAGGTACTTACTGAAGAGCATTTTCTTCACATAACTAGCTCTTCGAGCCGCCTCAAGTTGCGTCTCAAATGAGCTAGATTGAGAGTTCCTGCTGGATGCTCGAGGTGTAGCTTGAAAAGATTGGAAATCCAAGTCATCAGAACCACGCCCGCTAATTTCAAGTTTGAGAAAGAACTTGCCGTCTGGCCAGAGAATCTGCAACAGACAAACACAAGACATTGAAAGTTTCTAACTGTTATCCAAATCATATGCAGATATTGAGGAAGATGGTTGATTGGTGATGGGAACATGTAATATTTAGAGAAACATTTCACACGCAAATTTAGAGAGACATTTCACGAACAGCTAATTGTAATTTTCTTTTCAGTATCAATTTGATATATTTGCAAAAAATCTTCCAAGGGTATTCTTTTATTTGAACTGGACTAAAAAATTATTTCTGGTTTCCAACTTTAAAAAACTTCACAATTAGCAAATTAACTCAAAAGCCCAATCATACCTTCTTAACATATTTCTTTCTTCACTTGTTTCCCATCACGAAAGATGCAAATGCCAATTTTACAAAGAAGGTAGAAATTCACAGCRTGATATATTTCCATCCACCAAAAGAAACACAATTTGACCAATCCCAAATCAAGCATAATGCCTCTTTCCATATTACTTGTTAATGGAGTGGCTCAAGCGTACAAACAGTGACAATGTTGTTCGGCTTGTTCCAAATAAATTCACATCAGTGAAAAAGACCGTGGACATCTTACGAGGGTTTCACTCAAATTAGTAGCTTCTAAAAATAAGGCTGGTCTACATTCATTGGCATTGCAACCTAAAAAGTGGAATAATAACAAAATCCCAGTTTTAGATGGCTAGTTATGCACAATTTTGGGTTTTATACAAAATTGTAGTTCCTTAAAACATACATTACCCTCCAATAAACATAATTGTGGTTTAGAGAGCCAAGTCTTTATACGACGCAATAAATGTATGTAATAGGTAGCTGACGACCAGTAGTAACATAGAAATCAATAAGCAACAATTCATATTGGAGTTTTAAGGTGTGGTTAACATGTGGTTTGGCAATTGGTGGGTTGATTGGTTGACAATTAATGTGCAATTAAAAAAACAATCAGTTATGGGTCTCACAAAAAGAACAGCTTTAACCTAGGCCCTGTCCATCAACAACAACATACACAGTGATTTTGCTACTGCTTTCCTTGCCAAATGCCAACAATAAAACAGTTAATTTCTTACATCTTTGACCCAATGAATTCCTTGAGCAACAATATCTTCTCTGCGCAGCCAATTAATCTGCAACAATAACCAGTCATCAATAGCATCTTCCATGACTAGCTGTAGTATCTGCTTTGAAATCCAAAAGACTTGTCTCCTGTGGATCAACAAAAAAACATAGAATGAAATTATTTCTTGGATTCCCACCAGAAACGAGCAACAAAATATCACTATCGGCTTGCTAGTAAGTATTACTGTATTAGAGCCTAAAGCCTTGCTAAAGTCCTAATAGCTGTCCTAAAAAAGATCAGGCAAGACTAGAGAAGGATGTGGCCAAATGGGAACACAAATGCCATTAAGCATTAGACATAAATCTCAGAGAGAGGTTCTGTAGCAAAAGAATTTCAATCAAGCAATATATATTTCTGAGTTCTGACCTATAGATGGAAACTTTTTTAAAAAAAAAAAGGAAAAAAATAATAATTGTGAGAGAGAGAGATAAGAAATGAGCAAACGACTTTACCTTATCCAGCCCCTTTTATTAAGTTGAAATACTTTGTCAACCAAATTTAAGATGGGCACCGTAACATTAGGTGGTGACCACTGCAACAGAAGCAAAGGTGTATAAGAGCCCAAGCATTATTCAATTCATGAAAGCACGTAAGCAAATTGTTCAATTCTCTACCGAGGAACAAATGGACATTTTCATCTAGATACAGTCAGAATTTAGCAACTGAATAGGATGACCTACTAGGTTTGATAAGATTGAAGATTCAAGGAGGTGTAATGAAACATAGCCAAACAAGGAATAATTACTCGTATCAAACTATCAATATTTTTTTAAAAAAAAAAAAAAAACAAACTTTCATCATTCTTCCAGCCGCAAGTCACACCAGCAAATTATACAATGACACGCATAAAGAAGAGAATGACACACCAGCAAATTATACAATGACACACATAAAGAAGAGAATAATTACAAGAATGAACTACCTCGGGTGGCACTCCAACAGGATCATCAATAGGGTGAGGCATATCAGACAAACTTGAAACTCCAGCTAAGTTATATTTCACCACTGACGGTTGCATAATCTCAGAATACGAGTGTCGTGTATCTCCATATTTATTAACCAGACGTGGCGGAAAACTTTTCGACTTCAATTCATTATCTGAATGCCACCCGTTTCCTTCAAAACTAGAATCAGCAGCCTCATGATCATGATTTTCATCCTGATCGCCTTCCTCGGTATCAGAAAGATTATTAGATGTTATTGAAGCATCTAGTGAATGCATCATTTTTAGATCATGTTCACTCAAGGACAGGTTTCTGGTTGGCACAGAAGTAAGCTCTTCATAATTGGATGAAGATGAACCAACAACTTTGCGCACAAAGCCATCCGAAACCCCCTTGAACTGGCGCACAATATCGTCAACAGCATCATCTACATTCACTATTTCACATTTTAAAAACAAAGTCAAATCATAATTGAGATAACTCTCTCAGAGACAACTGAAGTGATGGGGAAATGACAGAAAACATAAAAAAAAAAAATAGATATACAAGAAATCAATATAGTTGGGGGAAGGGTATTTAGAAAATAAGCAACTTGTAGAAGAACGTAGAAACTGACAGAGCATTAAAAGATTAAAGGTTGCTTGGAGAGCAAATTAGTTAAGTAGAGGAAATAATCTCTATACATAGGAGCCAGGTAAAGAGACTGTTATCTCTTGGGAGTGAACAAGCCGCTCGAAAGCTTGTATTGGGAGAGAATTAAGCCTCTCAAATGCCTGATTCTGTCTTAGTTAGCATAGTTTTCATTCCAATTAATTAATACAAAATTTCAATTAAATCTTCCATAGTCACCATTTTCATCCAAATTAGTACTGTGAATTCAGTCCAGCAATGTCAATACCTAGCATAAATCAAAAGATTAGTCACTGTAAGACTCGTAACCACCTGACCCTGGATTGTGCAGAATGAGTTTTAAGAAGCTGAACTATTAAAACATCCTTCACACGCACCCACACACACACTCACAGAGGGGGAAAAATGCAACAAAGCAACACATCATACTCAATTGCTCATGCACCAGTCTACTAACAGTCCAAGTGAACAGTCAAACCATTCATCCTTCCTCAATGTAAAAGCAAAACTATCACCATTTGTGAAGGATGTCAAACACAGATTGGTCATACATACTCTCAAAAGATTGACATAACAATTGCAAATATTACAAATAAAGCTCAGACTCGGATTACACATGGTATCATAAAAAATATTCGACAATCTACAAGAAAACAAGAGCAGGATACCTGCAAGGGTTTTCATCACTGATGGTGCCTTTCCAAATGAGTAATTCTACAAAGAAAAATGTAAAAATGCATGTACATAATAGGATTAGCTTAATAATCACTCTAAAGTCATTAAGTGAAAACATGACAATAATAGCTCACCTTTGAGGAAGCACTAAGGAAGTCCCACACTTCATGTTGTTCAGCAACATTAGCTATGGATAAAAGATCCTGAGACACAATTATTCAAAGTTAACACAATGCAAGAAACCAGGGAACCAAAAGAAAATTCCACCAGTTAATAATAGAGAAAGTCATACTTGCAAATATTTATCAAGCTGGATGCAACGCTGATGCACAAAAGAATCTTCAGTGCTTGATGAGAATATCCTTTTTGGAGGCAATTGTAAGTTATAGTTAGGAATATCCTTGAGCTGTCGATGCAATCGCTCAAAATTTCTGTATCTGCAAACATATTGAAACAAATCTATCAGTGAATCACCAACCACAAAGAAGCACAAATAACTAACTAGTGTCGTTCCGTGCCATGCGAGAGTGCAAGCAAAATAACAGGGAAAGTAGAAAAAAATGAATATATCAAAAACCATAAAGAACTCAAGCAGACAAGGGACAAGAAGTAACATCCTTTATAGACAGCGCCATTTAATAAATCAAAACATGAAACAAGTGACTCAAATGTAACAAGACCAGTGTAAATGGTACACACCTTCTTTTCACAAACCACTTGTTATTCTGTGCATCGGTGACAGCAATAGAATACACGGCAAATGATTTGGATCCAATTTTCTCAAAGTAGGCACCTACAACCTGTCAATTATGCCAATTTGTTGATGGACATAAAAAGTAAACCTTGTTGATCATAAATACTATGTTAACTCTAACAAAAATCAGCAAGTTCGCTTCCTACAAACATATGGCCCTTGACAAGTAACCGTGCAAAGTGAAAAAAAACTAACCCGACACAGAACCTTGGGGAAGTGTGACCCCTCAGCACGTATCATGGAACCCATCATATCAATAACTTTTTTATGTTCACCACGCCTTACAACCTCCGGGCTGTAGAAGTCCTCTGAAATTAGCAGCCGTTGGTTTTCACCAATATTATCATTTTTCCCCTCATAATCAACTTTCAAATCAGAAGTACTACAAGACCTCTTCAGCCTAGATTTATTGACATCAGCTGTGGCAATAATAGCACCCTCTCCTTCACGGTCAAAGGCCAATTCTTTGAAAGGAGATTCTTTTTCCACATCAACTGATACTCTTTTCTTCTTGTTGCTACCATCTTTAACTAGATCAGGGGGATAAGATCCATCCAAGGGGGCCACTATCTTATCGGTAACTGGTCTCAGAGGTGGATGCCCTTTTGTGGCTTTATTGATTTTATCTTTATAATGTCTCCCTATAGCCCACATGTTTTCAAGATTCTCAGGAGCAAGAACTTCAGTTCTTCTCTGTGTTGCAGCATCCAGCACTCGTGCCCAATCAGCAACCTTTGGCTGTACAGACTCTTGATGGGGTATATTAGAAGAAGGAACCAGTGAAGCCTCCAAGTTTAGTTTTTTCTGCTCATCCTTACCAGCACATGGCATTGCAGTTACTTGATTATGGAAGTTTTTATGTTTGCTGAATGCCGTTTCACCAGTTTCTATGCTTCCTTGAGAAACAGACTGATCATTATATTCTTTTAATGGCTGATCATCACCATCTGATCCAGTTAAAAAGTCTTTAACATGAAGAAGAACAAGCTCGACCAACTGATTGATATACCTAGAAAACCAAAATCAGAAACCAAAAAAGGCATCAGGTATTCAGGTGCTAGCAGCTCACTAGTAAGACAACATACAAGTAATCATGACTTCATAATGAGAATGCAATTTACATACTCCGTACTTAATACATAACATGATGATTAAGATGCAACATCAAGATGTTAAAAGAAGCAACACTAACATGTCAATAACATATTAGATATTAAAAGAAATAAACAAATAAAAAAGGCAATAAAATATGAATTAAACAGAATTTGACATCACATAATTCCAATCATTCAAAATAGACTTACAAAAACAATTAATATGCCACAAGATGACAAGTAAGAAAAAACAATCTCTTCTCTCAAATTTCAGAACACAAGAAAAAACCATCCACATGCACAACAACCAATTTCATGTCAGTCAGCATGCAAAGACATACAATAAAGATCAATGTCAATGGAATACAAATAAAATAAAAAAGGTACTGGCAGTCTGGGACTCACTCTGGAGACACGAGATTCATAATTGGTTGCAATACTAAGCAAGTTACAAACTCTCGAGCAATGCATCGAACAAGTGGACATTGTGCTTCTCTTCGCCTCAAAACTAAACCTAGTAATCCAGCCACAAGGCGCTGAAGAACCTGAGAGGAGCGAAAAATCAGTTACACACAGGAACGGATTTAAAGCAGATGCAAAACTGGAAAATGTATCTTGATAAAGCTCCATTTTCACCTTGTACTCACTCTCAGCAGATACCAATGCTGGATGAAGTTCCTTAGAAGCCGTAAGATAGTGCTTTATTCTTTCATCCCTTTCTTCAGAAGACAGGGTGACCATAACATCTATGCCAATAGCAGCTTGGGTTTTTCTGAATAATTCCAGATGATCACCTATTAAATCAACTACATCCCTGAAGCATCAAACACATTTTTTTAGTTACATTGCAAAACTCAAAACACAACAACCATATAATATGCAGGCACATTAACAAATCTTATTTACCTTGTTAGTAGATCAACAAGGTTCACTTCCTTTACCCTTCCAGCAACTTCTCCAAGGGCTTCCAATATAATAGCACGCATCAGGTCAGGAGCTTCTTTGTCAGGTGTAATATCAGAATACCATAAATCTGTAACAAAGTCTTCTATGATTTTATCAACAAAGTCCTCAACTGCTGCCTCTACAATAGGTGAATCAAATTTACGTCTCCATTTTGGCTGAGGTGGAACAGTCGAGAGACGAGAATCATTCACTGAGAGTTGCTTATGAGAAAGGTATGGTCTTTTGCTGATTGATGGAACCTTAAAATGGAACTCCAGCTCATTCGATAGATGGCGCAAAATAATTGCAATTACAACTGCAACCGGGACATTCATCCACATGGACTTACTTGTATCTGCACATATTTTAGGAAAAGGCGCAAATATTTCAAATGGATGCAAGAAAAGAATAAGAGCTCGAACTTCATACTCCAAAATTAACAGCTAAACCTTAGGGAGCAACTAAAGCAACACCACTAATTACATTTGCTGGTAGAATCAACCATATGACGCAGGAATTGCATGTGCAACCTTGCCATTTTCATCCGAAGTACATCACGTAAAAGATACAGTACAACATTCTTATTGCATGAGCACATCACTATCACAGTAAATATGCTGAAACAAGAGTGGAGAGGCCCTCGGTCATAGAGGTGGAGTAAATATGCTGAAAATCTAAGTGGATGACTTCCCGAAATAATCACACTTTTAGTTCATGTTAGCCGACCCCATAAGTGGGACTAAGGCTATGATTGATTGATTGAAGAATAGTGATGACGTAAAAAAAAGGTTTAAAAAACAAAACAAAAAAAACTGCCTCGCTGTTCAGTCTAATATAGTTTCCTTGCACTAATAAATTGAATCAAAGATGAACTAACTAATTGTCCACTATACCACAAAATCTAAAAAAAATCCTTAGCTTCTCACAGTACAATTTCATAGGCATAATATGAAATGGTTTGCATCGTACCACTACTTGTGTTAATATTTGGTGTTCACCAAATAGATTTCTATGCAAGGGATTTGACACTTGAGTAATTTTTGTAAAAAAATAGAAAAACCGGCTTTTGGGAACTCCAAGCATAATTGCACCAAGTGTAACCCCTGATACCCTACAAACAATTTTACAATCTTTTCCGGTCTTTTTGAAATACAGAGAAGGTAAATTCAAGGTAGTTGAATTCGAGATTCTCAAGAATAACATTTTTTGACTTCTTTTTTCAAAAGTGATGCTATGTTAAGCACTTAAGTGTGATAAAAGATTGAAATTACCTAATTTTCATCCCACTTATTCCCCTTACTGCCAAGTGCCAATATAGTAATCTAACTAGATCAAAATTCGTTGTCTAAAAGCATGACCATGCCCTCCTCTAAATCCAAACAAACTCTTGCATTATTTTTTGATAAAAGGAAATGGAAATAGGGGAAAGGAAGGGAAAAGGAGAGTACAGTTTCCTTTGCTTGGATAAGGAGTTAGGAGGATTTGGAGGGAAACGGAGCTCCATCTTCCGTTCCCTTTCCTACCTAGTAACTATGTCAGATTGATTATTAACCTAAAGTATTCTCATCGCAATCTGCACAAGAAGATGCTTGGTGCCTTTAAATGTTTTCTTTTTTATGCCAATTTTGCAAACAAATAACTTTGCCAAACGCACTTCCGAAAGTAGGAACAAGAATTACATAATAATGGAGGGTGTCTTCATTATGAGTGGTTAATGCCACTCTTACAGCATTCTTCATGTCAAATGACGCCCGAATTCTGTAATCACATTTCAAGAAACCATAGAACCGGGCATTGTGTGCAGTTTCTTGAGTCATTCAAATAGTTGTTTCAAAATTCAATGATCAAGTGCTTAGAATTTCCAATGAAGTAATGCCCTTCAATTCATGCTGCATCAAATTGTCCCAAAAATTCCCCATTTACCAATTTCCAAAAGGCATTATCAAACGACATATAAGTTCATTGTTACAAATTGCAAGCAAATAAAAAGAATGAAAAATAGGAAATTCGATCATAAAAAAGAAAAGTAGTGGCACAAGCAAACAGAAGCGAGAGAGAAAATAGAAACAGAAATGGAGAAATAAAGAAGGAGAAAGAACTTACGAGATAAGAAATAAGTGATAGAAAAGATGAAAAGAGCCCACCATAAGAAACGAACTTTAGCCTCTTCAATGAGATCCTGGATGGATTCCATCCGGCGACCCATTGCAATTGGTTTGGAAACCCTAGAATTGTAATTCAGAATTTTGAAGATGGAAATTCGGTGTTTTTTGAGGTTGAAGATTGAATCATAGGCCTAAGATGGAGGAAGATGAAGACGAAGACGAAGATCATTCATTCATTCATTCGTGATGAAGTTAGGGTTGTATGTTTAAATTTTTTWAAAAAAATGGAGTCAAAATGAGAGATTACAGTAGCAAGTACCAACGAGAAACAACATCAACATTCACTTTCTGTCTGTGTGCCAACGAGAATTACACAGCGATTTTGAGGTCACGGAATCTTTGGAATCTGTATTCAATCGTAGAGGTTAATACTCATACTCTCGTTTTAACAATTTAACCCAAGACCCCGAGTAACACATACTCTGTCAAGCGCAAATTCTATTATGATCCCAGGACCATAGTCCTCATCATGGTCCCGGACAAATGTTTATTTCCGAAACTAGAAATGTTCATCTCAACATGTAAAATGTTCATTTTTAAGTGTAAATGTTCATATCTGAAAATGAACACTTGTATTTTCGGAAATGAACACTTGTATTTTCGGAAATGAACATTTCGTATTTTCGAAAATGAACATTTCTATTTTTCGGAAATGAACATTTCTAGTTTCGGAAATGAACATTTGCCTGAAACCACATGATCACGGGACCATAATAGACCTATTGCTCTATCAAGTAGAGCTAAAAGGTGGTCATGAACGGTGTCGGCATATAAAATAAGACCCATGAATCGGGTCGAAACAGGCTTGAACTTGTTGGCGTGGTATCAGATTACGTTTGGTGGGTTTTTTTTAACTGAGTCTAAAAAATTTAATTGAGATGTCTGAAAATTGATTTCCAAAGCCCACCCATAAAAATGACGGGTCGGGCTCGAATTCAGGCTGAAAACTTCTTGCCCAAAGCCCACGTTTTCAGGTCGACCTGAGCTACATTTGATCGGCTCTGGTAGAGCTCAATATACTACTCACTCCGTCTCTACATGATTATTACGTTTGGAATATTAGCTACAAAGAGAAAATTTGACTATAAAAATCTTCATGATATATAAGAAAAACATATCCCATATGAGATGTTGTTATGTTCGTCTCAATTTGTAGTATTACAATACAAGTATCAAATTTATTTAAGTTTTGGAGTGCATTTAAAATTCTGTAAAAAGTAAATGTGGCTTGTCTTTATATAGTAACGCAAATTCTACCCATAACATGTGTCACGTGTGCACCTAATTGCCTATTTTTATTTATTTTTTATTAAATTGTCAGAAAATTGAACAATTACACAATGAGAAAACCACTTAAAATTGAAAATCAACCGGAAAAAAAATCAAAGTTATAGATATTGTTAAGTACTCCATATCATTTAACCCTTCGTCCCCCTAAAACCCTTCGAAATACTCCGTCCCTCTGTTTGCTTTCTCTTCAAGTGGTAGTGTCGGCTCATCGGTGGCCTTCGCCTGTTTCATAAAGGTCGCCGACGAGCAGGCTAGGTTCTCTCAATAGTTTGGTTGCTTGTTTCATCGTCGTTTCTATCGTTGTTGTTTCACCCTTTTCCTATCCACTCGCTCGTAACTAGGGGTTTGTCTTTGGCTAGGGATCTGGTCGCTTGCCTTCGTTCGAAGTCAGCCTTTGTCGGTGGTGTTTGCGGTGGTTCGACCAATAGCCAATGCGTGAGATCACTTTTTGGTTTTTTTTTCATTATTCGTTTTTTAGGTTTTTTCTTGGTTCCTTGTTTGTTTCCGACCTTCGAGTTGTGTAGGTATTCATCAATTGTTGGCGTGTTGGTTGTCGTCTCGTTTTGCGGGGATATCGGTGGTGGGACTCAGGCCTTCACGAGTCTCAATTCTAGAGGCGGTGGGCTAGGTTTGGTCTGGTCCAGGGTTGGAATGGTTCTTAGACTTTGGTGCTACCCAAATCGTGACTTTGGTTTGGAGGGTGTAGTTTTACTCCTTTAATTTGTTTTCTCTCGACAACATTGAGTGATTCTTTTGTGCAATATTTTTTTGGAGACGACGTCTCTTGGGTCTCTGGTTTTTTCTAATAAATTTGTCCCTTGTGGACTTGTGGTGGCTTCTAAGTTATTTGTTTTGTTTTGCATTCTCCTCCTAGATTTTAATCTATGGAGTTCGGTTTTTTAGGGTGTGTGTTATGGGTTTCATTAATTGCGAAGATCTGATCGCTTCAATTTGATTATTGAGGATATTTAATTGACTATGCAAGCGTGGTTATCCAAAAAGTTTTACATCAGTTATTATGTCGAATTTGCGTGAACTCACAAAAAGTATTGATTCGGATGAAGACTTTTTTTAAAGTTTTATTTGTTCAAGAAGTTGAACAATCGTACGATGTATTTTGTTCTTTGGATGTGTGTGTGTGTGTATATATATACTAGTGTCCCCCGGCGCGCGCACGCGCGCCGTGGTCCACT
The DNA here is from genome assembly GCA_008642245.1 of Bassia scoparia. Classification (NCBI taxonomy): domain Eukaryota; kingdom Viridiplantae; phylum Streptophyta; class Magnoliopsida; order Caryophyllales; family Amaranthaceae; genus Bassia; species Bassia scoparia. The sequence continues at coordinate 29,132 of SNQN01000128.1, forward strand.
TTGATTTGTGATTATAATGTAAGTAAATGTGTTCGTTTTTTTCCAAAATACACATCATCTTGATTGCAATTAGTTGAATTATTAAGTTTCTATCCTCTATTAATAAATATAAATCTTTCCAAATAAAAGAGATATGACTTGAAGCTAGCATAAGCAAGTTCATAGTCTTTAGATGGATTATCTATCATCTATCATTAACAATATTAAAAAAATGAATGAAAGAATATGAGACTTCTTAGCATCTGCAACACTCAATTGCTACGCTTTCTGTCCAATTTACGATGCATGAATGTAATCGTTCAAGTCACTCCAAGAAAGACTACACTTGATCTTCTTTTGTTGAGGAAATTGAAATCTTGGTTCTTTCGGGATTGTTGGCTGCTTTGAAGACCTGACAGAAACGCCCATGAAGAAAAGAATTCAGCCATCAATTACCACGTGATAATCCGAAATTGGTATGAGAGAACCCGTTACCTTCTAGGTACGAAAGGCCTGTCGAAGTATGGCATCGGCTGAGCCTTAGGCACAAGTTCCCTTCTTAATATTCTTATTTCCTCTTCCTCTTCTAACTGAGAATAGCAAAGGTTGTTATATTAGYACTTTTTTATTTGCCAAGAGCACACCGGTCACTGCCAGTTATCTCATATTTACCTTCTGTTGCATCTCTCTTTCCATTTTGTATTGCTCGATCATTGTCAGTTTCTCAAACACCTGATAATTTAAAATTAAAATCAAGATAACTGACAAATTTTAAGGGAATAAGACAAGACATGCATAAACAGCAGATGCATCAGCCACTCAGTTCAATGAAATATTCGTACCTCGAACATACTACTTGAATGTAATAATATAGTGGTGCGATTTTTATGCCCTCGTAAGAATATATACGTATGTTAACCTGGTGATCAACTCCGCTCGTTCACGGCCCTCCTCCGTTCGCAGCTTCAGATTCAATTGCTGTGTGTATCTCTTTAATGTGTGGGTGTTTTTAAAACGACATCAAAATGTACAAAAGTGGCTGTACATCGTAGGCATTTGCAAGGAACTGTTGATCAAATCTAATGACAAGAGTCAGGAAAAATCAGTTTCAAATGCTTAATACAATAATGTGGGCTTCCACACACTCTGGTTCTCAGTTGTACCATGAACCTTGTGCATTGGTATTCTTCATGCTCTCTTCTCCATTCCATGCATTTCTATTTTTGCAATTTTTTGACAAACCTTCTTCCTTCATTTTTCCTCTTTGCTGGAATCACAGAACGAGGAAACATATTACATAAATGATAAATGGTTGTAATAAAGGGACAAACACAGGAATAGACGAGATTGTAGAATGAGTCACAACTCATACGCAAGGAGATAACTAAGCATAAACAGCTTATATAAAAATAAAAAAACATATCAGCAAGGAGCCCTACTGTGGATGACTCCATAAATTATATATTTCAAAATATAAATAGGTTAATTTTGCTAATTACTGAGTTTCTTCACTGAAGGTATCAATTATCCAAATGAGCTTTAACTGTGAAAATGAAAGTACCAAGTCATAAACATTATATTGTCCAAAGTAACATTTCTCACTGATGATGCACATATACATGATCAAACTCACTTCTCAGCACATGGAGAAAAATACATGGTCTCAAACTAACCAAACTAAGCACAACAAATGGAATATATTGCAGTCTACTTCAATATTCAGAATAGTCTTCCTAAAAGGAGCATATGCTATCATAATTCTGTTGTTGGTGCAATAAAAGGGTAGCACCAGTTACAAATCATTTTCATAATTCTGGCAGCTTGTTTACACAAACAATATACTAAGTTCAAGGATTACATTAAAAAGTTATGGAGTCCTTGAATATCCTAATTTGATGGACGAATGGGAGCGACATGAAAGGAAAACACATTCACAAGATATGTCATCACAAAGCTGATAATTGATACATCCAACTAAAATGGCATATACCCTCAAGCAGTCTTCTCCTTTCCACCTAAAATGCCAAACTTCAAAGCACCCCCACATAAAAGAAGAGAAAACAATTGCTAAGTGCCTAAGCTTATGTTATATTTTTCAATTAAAAACTGCTCACTAAACTACTGAAGAATCTAGAAGTAACTTTTGCTTCTACAACTGCAGAACGCAATATGCTTTTTTCTCAGTATAAAGATTTGCTGACCCTAAAATTGACCTAATCAATTATCAATCCTTATCACTCTATTCAGTAAACTATATTTTTCTAGACATGTGTTATCCCACCACAACACAACTACAAAGTTCAGACTTCAGAGTATAAAAGAGATTGCAGAAGACAACTATTAATCAGTCATGGTATTTGCCAACATCTACATCACAGATTACCGAGATAACTTAGTACAGTATATACAGCCTACATGTATGCAAAGCTGTTTAAAGTTTATCCTAGCACACATCTAATAAAAATTCATGCAAGAAGTCATTTTGACAAAAGTTTTCTTATATATATACTACACAAGAAGGTATGACCATACTTCCTGTTGAACTTCGGAACTTGATTTAGTTTGAAGATCATTTCCTCCTTGATCCTCATTAATATCTGTCTCGTTAACCTCCAAGCCTTGACGCTGTTCTAGACTATCGGCTTCCTGAGAAGGAATTGTAAAAGGCAAAGACAAAAAAATTAATGGCTTATAAAATCCGAATCATTATTAAAGAGACATATAAATTTAAACAACAAGAGATGTAACGACGAACAGATTTTAAGTGTTCTAATATCCATTTAAGTTTTCGATCCCTTATGTCAGTCCGTTTCTTGAAGATCTTTTCTTCATAGCGGCCGACAGACAAAATGAACTTTTCTGCTCTTTTAAGTTTGATATAACCAGCATGCCCATCATTTACCTGATAAATAATAAGAAATGTATAATTGATCTACCACTAATGCAAGCAAAATCGACAAATTCAAAAGAAAAACACAGGGGTTTTTACTCTTTGCATATCAACCAAATATCCACCAAGACTTTTAAACTAAAAGCTTAAATCTAATGCAGACTAATACCTTCACTTTTCTGCCTCCTCCTCCAAAGTATAATGATAGAAGCACACTGCATATAAGCAGGGCAATTGACATACTGGAGCCTACTGCAATCAAGATTCTTCGTCTCCCGTTACCTACACAAAAATTGACCAAATTTCGTTTCTTCATCAGCACTGAACTCATCAGAAATAAAATTACATTATCAGAAGTTGCCAGATGCAGCTCCAATTACACAATGAATCCTTTAACAGGAGAAAAGAATTGAAACATACCCTCTCTCACTAAAGCTTTTTGAGTCTTGTGTAACTCACTTAGTCTCTCTTTTCTATATTAGTTGGCGATGGTGGGTCGACTGTAAACATCATGTTAGTTTCCAAGAGATAGATTGACATAGGAGAAACAAGACATGAAGAGTAGGTCTAGATGATAGTAGAAAAATTAACAACGAACTTGCGTTCCTCTTATTATGATGTGCTTATAAGTTGAACAAAGGGAGTGAAGATAAAGAAAGGCAAAATAATATGGCATAATATGGGCACGAATGCTTGATTATTGTATAAGACAATGACATTTGAATTGTCATGACGTGCAATTTTTTAAAAACACATATATCTACTTCGAAATTATTAAGTATAATTTTCAAATCAATTCTCTATCCATTTCCATTGATCTAATTTAGATTTATTTTATTGATAATAAATGATGTTTTTGGCTTTATAGAACTTAAATTCAAAACAAGGGGGATTGAATGCAACCTCAACTGCAAAAGTCTCTATTAAGTAAATATTGAGTAATGTTTATTCTTTCATTAGTTTTTGCAAAGTCTCTAGGACAGAGGTTAATCAAGTTCGTGTATTAGCTATTAAAGCTAGGGTGGAAATTAAGGTGTTTAACTCCTTGTCTCGTGTACCAACCACCAAAAAAAATGCAACTTCAAAATGGGAGATAGGCGGGCAAAAACAAAAGATTATGGCCCTTTTTTGTAGCACTATACATGAAATTAGGAAAAAAATAGCACAATAAGTTCTTTTGATGACAATATGATGGTTGATCGACGAGCACGATAGACATATATAAAGCCTAATCACATAAAAAGCATTTGATGCTAGCAAGGAAAAAGAGTTTGGAGCTCAATTTAATGTTTTCATTACTCTAAGCTATTGCCCAAAAAACACAAGCAAGAGTAACTTTTCAAAGGTGAAAGTATTAAATTAACAAGAAGCATCAATGATTTGAAGCCATAGGAGGAACACAATACACAAAATGGTTGAAAATTGCATTTCAATAATTTTGTACAATATCCCAGTTTTGCAAAACCAACCTTCTGGATTAAAAACAGTACAAATCCACGAAAAAACCGCGAATGCCTACATCAGATTGCAAAATTAGATTCCAACAACAGTTTGCAACATTAAACTGCAACATCAAATTGCAACATCATTTATCCAAGAATCGAGTTCCTTGGTGAGATGTTGTAAACATTAATACTATGTACATTTTGGCTTACTAATTTTCCAGCCATCTTCCACTGTACAGCAAACAATCATCTATTCAATCAGTGCCCCGGACAACCTGAGTATGAACCAAGAAAGAATGGTTTATTAGAATTAATTAGAACATAAAATTTCAGAGGCATGATATAGAAAATAAATCAGTGCTAGCTTAGAATCAAAATTAAGATTACGCGTAAAAATTACCTCAAATATCTCCATCCGCGGCTATTTTGCTAAGAGACGGTTTCCACAAGCTCCAGGAGCATGTTTACCTTCTTTGTACACGAGGTTTCCCCTCACAAATGTTGCCAAAACTTTACCAGCAAGCTTTCTTCCCATGTAAGCTGAAATGCTCTATTTTACATAAAGGTTCAAAATCTTAAGTCAGATATACTCTATAGATCAATCGAACTAAGCCTTAATCCAAAAGATGAGGTCGGCTACATGAATTCTATAATCAGGTTATGTTGTAGAGCGAAAAAAAAATTAAGCATAAACTGATGTGAAACACAGCAATACTATATAGTCCCAGACTTAAAATAGAAATTCCCAGTTTATAATGCTTAAAATGTGTGTAGTAGTGTTTTGCAGGTGTAATAAAACATTCAACTTACAGGATGTTTAATGTATGAAGTGTGATTGCTGTCAAGATAAAACTCTGATTCAGGATCCCATGCGACTATATCTGCGTAATTCCCTACTGCAATCGATCCCTGCATATGTTCATAGACTCGGGTTAGCATAACAATCCCCGGCCTTCTGCAATATGGCACCATAAAGAGGTCTAAAAAACAGAACATTTGTTAGCTAAGGTACAGTACCTTGAGATGTTGACCAGCAAGTTTTGCTGGTTTTTCGCTCCACCAAGAAGCAATTTGTTCAAAGGTTACCCCATTATCGCGACCAGCAGTCCATGTTGCTGGAAGGACATACTGCACACATTCAAAGAAGAAATTCAGAACTGAGTGAATTAAGAAACTTCGACTAAGATAGTGTACTTCACTACTTCGATTCTGATGATGGACTGACCTGCAAAGAGGATATGCCACCCCATGCCTTCAAGAAGTCACCCTGCTGTAGAAGTTTAGATTCTGGGAGTGCTGGTGAGTGGTCAGAACTGAGCATATCGATATCTCCTTCCTAAAGTAGCAGCAACATCAAATGAGATCATTTCATAGATTGAAAAGAAACCATCAAAATTTAGTTTATGCGTATAATAGGTGTAATAGGTTGGTACAAAATATACCCTTAAAGCTTCCCACAACTTTTCTTTGTTGTCAGCATCTCGGATAGGAGGTGCGCATTTAAATCTTGTATCTCCATCAGGGATTTCTTCTGCAGAAAATGACAAGTAATGCGGGCAAGTTTCCATGGTTATACTGTCGCCCCTAGCCTTTGCTTTCTGTAAAAGAAGGAAAATGCAAATGGTGAAATTAGTAAGTAGTAACAGATGACATACCTTATATATTTCACTGGATAAAAAGAAGCATTAATCAAAAGGTTTGTGTAGGTAACTATATACCTTCAGAAGGTCTAAAGAAGAACGCGCATCAGAAAGATGGACTATATGAAGATGAGCTCCTTCTGCAGAACCCCCAGCTCTTGTGTTTTCACTGACAGTCAACAGATTTTTAATAGCTGCCTCCTCCCTGTCATAGAATCGACAGCAGTTCAATAAAACATTTCCAACATCTTTAATTTTATAGACAATTTAACTAATTGTAACAATATACAAGTATATGACCATAATAATCATTTCAAAAGACTAACTGAATGAACTAAGATATTAGTTCTGTCACTCACATAGAAGGGGGTCTTGTTTCAAGGAAAAATCAATAAGTAATCTTACTCCTCTCAATATGAAGCTTATATTATAGATATTTTGTGCATTAATGAGGTCATGCAGAAGTCTTGAATTGAAGGTTCCCAGAATTCAAGAGAACCTGCAGTTATAATCTGAAATCCGGAAAATAACAAAGGGAATGCAGGTGATGCAACAGTGCTGCCAATAGGCATTTGCTAGTGTGCTACACCATGACTCCATGAGAAAAGTCTTCATGAAACATAATATCACACTTTGATATTACTTCAGTGCTGGTAGAAAAGCTTGCCTTGAGATGACCAAAGTGGAGTACATTATCATTCGAACCCATTATCACCAAAGCATTTCACACAAACCCAAGATTTCACCAAACCTAAGCATGATTTTTTATTTTTTTGAGATGACCGTAAGGGAGTTCCTTACATGGGTCAGTTATCTTGAGCTCCAGGACAGTGATTTAGCAAAAAGTTATTTCTCATGCTGGTTATAATTCTGTTTAGTGTGTAATTGATAGGACTCTGTTATGCATGAATATTATAGGGAACTTTTGTAACAAATAAATGAGGGCATTAGAAGAAATTATCCAGAATATTGAATTGTTAGTAATAAGGACTTAGGAAAGAGCCTTACCCCTCAATATCAAGGCTAATATTGCTTCATTATTCTGATCATTAATAATTTAATACATAACTATCATTAAGCTCTACTTATTCTTCCCAGGTTGCCTGTGATTTTTATTTACAGTCTACTCAATCTGATTCCTAGCACTCAAACTTGTAAAACAATAAGTACGCTTGCTCGGTCACGAGATATTAATAATGCAGAGTTAATACCTTGTGACTGAGCCAGGTGTTCAGCGAAAAAATCGGGAGCCCTATTAAATTAAGATTTAGTCGTATCATTTTAAGGAATTAGGAGTTCTTATGTAATGACAACCCTGTGATTAGATAATGTCTTGCAGGAATAATGTTGTTCTTTTAAAGCTCCTTTTGCTTTTAATGAGGTGATCCTAATTCCTCATGAGAAGAAAATGCAAAAATACAATCAAACAAGGCAATGGATCAAGCTACATCAGCAAGCCTCGTGAAAAAATTGAGAGGGAGGGGGGGTGCACCTGAATCAGCTGATTTCGATGGTTGTCAAGCTGCAAGGAGAAGATCCAAGTTTCAGAATACCAAACATTCGCATTCCCAAAAAATGAGGTGAGCTAATATCAAATTTTCAATAATTTGCTATTAAAAACATTAAATTTACCTGAATGTTGATGTAATCTTCAGTGTCGTCTATGTATTCACGAAGCTGCAAGTTCCAATTTAAAATCATCAATAAAAAGTTACAAGATAGAATCCAGTTCAAAAATACAATTATGACATGATTTCAATCGTTGTATATATTTGGATTTAAGGAATTAGCTAGATAAATGAATTTCCCACTTTTCCTTCAGAGAAAAGACCTGACATTGGTGATTAACTTAAAGTAAAAGGCAATGGTTATGAATTTGCTCCAAATCCAAATTCTTGTTTCATCCAAACATAACAATTTCCTCAAATTCAGAATTTCAAATGAAATTCTGATTTCCAAACAGAGCATAAGATTAATATTTTTGTTATTTGAAATTATGGATGGATCAGCTACCTAAAGAGCTTATTTCAAAAGCCTGAGTAAGCCAACAAAGATTCAGAAAAGAAATTGACTAATACTTTCTTAGTTGCTTCTGTCTCATTCAAAACTTTATCTATCCCAATCTCCCATTTATCATAGTATCTAACATTCATAGTTTAACCCGTGAAGAATCATTTCTTAATTTATAAATGAATAAGTAACTAAACTGGTCTTATTATGATAATACAAGAAAATTTTCACACAGAAAAGAAGAATATAAAGATTCAGGTGCACAAAGATACAAGTGACAACTCACTTGTGGTCGTTGCCGCTGATGATAAAGGTATTGCATTAGACGCCGCGCGCATACACCTGCAGTGTCGGGTGAATTTTTCATCGCAGCCATTTGTTGCAAACTTTGTTGTTGAAGCTGCTGCCTCATCTGCTGCTGCTGTTGCTGTTGCAACTGAGCACGCTGCATCGGTGGCATAATCGTAGATGCACACAGTAAATTAAAATCAAATTCGAGTTCAGTTTTCTAGTTCGTGTTCAGAGATCAGACAACTAATTTGTCAATTAAAGCAAGTAAATCAAACCACATAGATCCCAATTTCAGCTAAAAAAAGCAAACAAACCACAACAATCCCAATTTCAGCTATAGAAATCAAACAAACCACAACGATCCCGATTTCAGCTATAAAAATCAAACAAACCACAACGATCCCAATTTCAGCTATAGAAATATAAAACTGGCATACAAAAAACGAGCATATAAAACTGGCATACAAAAAACGAGGGATTACTCTCAACTTTACAACCCAAAAGGCCCACCATATATAGAAAATGCATTAGAAAGAGCACAATATCATACTATTAATCATAGAACCCATCATTTGCTACTTGCAAGTAAACACTTCATATGATAATACAAGAAAATTTTCACACAGAAAAGAAGAATATAAATAATAACGAGAAGCATGATTAGAGTAGTTGACGATAAACATGAAGTAGTATATTTTCTTGCACCGACCAACCTGTAAGAATCACACACTTGAATACGTGATCAATATGATCATATGAATTTGAAAGTGTTGCATGACACCCAACTGAGCTTTATTCACGCCCGCAATTCATAGCAAAAATGTGGTGTGATGATCAAATCATGCAATGCAAATGAGGTCGATCACAATGAACAAGTTGAGATGAGTAAAGACAAAAAATGACATAGGATGCGTTGCCAATCAAACTACAGTGCTAACTTACCATTGTATTATTATTTGTATCTTTGATGAACCATAATAACAAATCGCAGTAGATAAGTATGCATAAATTTTGTGGGCTCATTTTTGCTTTCTAATATTATGTGGGGGTATGTGATCTCATTGTCCTTTTTTGGTCTTTTCACAGTGGACTCAAGATCCTACATTAACAGACTTTCCTGAGTCAGACAGAATTGTAATAACTTTGCAACATGTTATCACTTATCAAGCTGCATGTAATGGCCACAAAATTGTAAATTTTTCGCACCTTAATACGATCCTCCACAGGCCTAAGACCCCAATTACAACCGAAAACATTGAACCGAACATCAGTGCCCCTTGGAGTGCTCTCATTGTGTGCACAAACCTCTGCAAGAACCATACATTCAAATTTTGTTGAGATGTACACAGGAAATAAACTGATAATGAAACAACAAAGATACAAGTGACAACTCACTTGTGGTCGTTGCCGCTGATGATAAAGGTATTGCATTAGACGCCACACGCATACACCTGCAGTGTCGGGTGAATTTTTCATCGCAGCCATTTGTTGCAAACTTTGTTGTTGAAGCTGCTGCCTCATCTGCTGCTGTTGTTGCTGTTGCAACTGAGCACGCTGCATCGGTGGCATAGCTTGCAACAATTGTTGTTGCTGCTGTCGCAGCCTCTGCTGCTGAAGAAGAGCCTGCAACTGTGGGTTCTGGTTCTGCAATTGCATATCCGGTCTCTGCAGCAATTGCTGTAAAACTTGTTGTTGCAAGATATCTCCTTGTTTGAAATCCAGCCTAGGCTTCTTCTGCAGAGGTGAATAATTAGCAGGATCTTGCATAAACAAGTTGGGAATCCTTGTGCCCATAGAAAGAGGGAGTTGGCCTGTTTGAGATGCAGCCAATGAGGAAGAACCGGAAACACCTTTCTGAAAATGCTGTTGACTCTGAATAGCTTGTTGAGAATTAGGGTCATGATGAGAAGCCTGGTGTGTTGTTGTTGGTCCAGGTCCATCTATTACAGAGGATCCAGAAACGCTAATATTATTGGATGTAAATGACATTGGTGATGCAGGTAATCTTAAATATGATTCTGTGTTGATGCTGGCACTTCTTTGCAACTGAGGGCCTCAGCTATAAAAATCAAACAAACCACAACGATCCCAATATCAGCTATAGAAATCAAACAAACCACAACGATCCCAATTTCAGCTATAAAAATCAAACAAACCACAACAATCCCAAATTCAGCTATAGAAATCAATCAAACCACAACGACCCAAATGTCAGCTATAAAAATCAAACAAACCAGAGCGATCGGAATTTCAGTTTAGACAATGGCACATACAACTGAGAAAACTTTTAGACTTTTGATTTTGATTTTCCTGAAGTTTTAATTGAAACTTTCATTGATGACTAAACTTAAATACATTGATATGCACAGCTCAACCCAGTGGCAATTTCACGAATCATATCATATACTACCAATAATAATCAACCAGATCACATGTCCAACCACTATTAGTTATGTGCAATTACAAAAATCAGCATGATTAACACAAATCATCTCAAAAGTTGCAACTTCGCAACCACAAGCTGGCACATAAACAGAAAAAACTGATCAATTAAACAATAATCATACAACAAACCATAAGACAGTGGTCAAAAACTCAAAACGATTAAGTAATTGCTGGTTGCCACCAATAAAACCAAATAAGTCTCAAGAGCTTGAGTCACCTAACAGAAAAGGGCTAAAATAAATTAAACAAATCGAACCAAGATTGGAAAATCAGCAGATTTAGCAAGCCAAAAAAATTTAAAAATTCAAAAAAAAAAACATTTAAAAGGGGAAAAAAGAATGCATCATGCATCCGTAAAAGGATCCAAACCCCTTGATTTCCCAATTTGATTAAGAAATGAAACCCAGAAAATTTGTAATTTTGCAATGCCATTTCGAAATTGATTGCTTAAACCAACCAAGAAAGTTTTAAACTTTTTCCAATCAACAACCTGCTAACAGAAATTGGCGAGACAACATGCAAGAAAATCGAAATGGGTAATTTTCGTAATCAATCAGAAACCCAAAACAATGCAAAGATTAGCTTGAAACTCCGATGAGCCACAACAAATCTAAAAATGCATGTCAAAGTAAAACAACAACAACATAAAAACAAATAATACCTGAATAAAAATCGCAATATTTGAATTTCCGTTGATAAAGTTGAGTGAAAAAGATCCCTTCTTAGAATGAATTTTGCCCTTGATTTGGGTTCAGTTGGATATCCACCTCTTGAGAAATCAAAACCCTAATTGAAATCCCTAAAAAACAATCAATCAAACTAACCTGTAATTCAATCTCTTGAGACCGCACCAAAGCTTCTCCTTAAGCCCCCAACAACGAGCGATCCCCTTTTCAATCGGCCATGGGTAGCAGACACCCGAGTTGTTGCGGACCACACCACGACCTGATGACACCGTAAAGGAACAACGGCGGTGAGACGATGACGGAAAACGGCGGAGAATGAGAGAGAGGACCGTCGCAGGGAAAAAGCAAGAGAGCCATGCAACGAAAATGGAGAAGGAGGAGATGGGAGGTAGTGAGGGAAAGTGGATACAACGGAGGTAGTGAAGGACATGAGCGAACAAAACCAACTGAAATATATGCAATGGCACTGGTGTAAATTTTTGAAAATCACAAGGGCAAAATGGACCGAGCACTATTCATTTTGAACAGTAAATTTATCTTCATTTTTTGTGTTGTTTGGATATATGAACTACTTTTATGAAATATCATATATTATTTTACGTATTTGTCAATTAGGTTATGTGAAATTGGATTGTAAGTGTCGTTTGACTTTTCTACATTAATGAAATCTTTTAGCTTTTGTGTAAAAAAAAAAAATTACTCCATACCATCAATTGTGTCATGTGCATTCTCACACAGATGGTTCGACCCAAATCGATTAGATTGTTTTTGATCCGAGGGGAAAAAATAATTTAAATCCCTTTATAATATATCAATTCACTCTAAAGAAGTACTCCATTGAAATTGTTTCCTCTCAAAATCATATGATTATAGGAGTCCAGAATGAGTAACCAATGTGGAACACTTACATATAGTGATACTTGTGAGGTCTATTCTTCAACAGTTATACTCAAATCGTCAAATGTTGTTATACAATATTCAGTTTGGATGGATGGAAGCGGAACAAGCAAAAAGAAAAAAGATTCGGACCAACATTCGGATCATCCATTTTCGGATCGGATTAGGACCGCGGATCGGGACGGTCGGATCGAATATTCGGATTTGGATAATTTTTGTCAGGTCTAGGTTAAAGGCTCAAAGGCTGCAGCTGTGAATGTGTAATCGTGTAAATAGTCAGCCCAGCCCAGACGGAATTTTGATGGATGGCAACAAGTGGGCTGACGCTGACACCCTAAAGTACGCCGCCTCAATTGAGTTGAGCAGCTCTTAAAGAAAAGATATTTAAAAAATATCAATAAAATATCTGGACCTTATCCAAGAACGAGGAAAGTCTTTGACGACAATTTAAATACTTGGTACTTGTTAATTAATCATCTGTTAAGGAACCCAACTAACACAACAAGGAAGATTAACACTATATCCGATTCCAATCTGAAAGCCGAGGAGGAGGAGACTAATAGAAGATGATAGGTGGGTCGCTGGCAATTAATGGATCTGCTTGTTGCTCATCTGCTCTGCTCTTGGAATCTAAATCATCATCATCGTCATCATCATCTTGTTGTTCCAAGAGATTCAAGCCAATCGTCATACGCTGCAACAACAACAACAACAACAATAATAATAACGGTTCTTCCCATGAATACAACATCCCGAAGCTGGAACCTTTCAGCAGAACCAAGTTCGACAGAGGAGTCAAAGATCCCCCTCTCATTCAGAAATCCGAGTCCCAACTCGCTGGTATGTATATGTTAATATGTATATCGTATATGTCCTTACTCCTTTACTCCTTTTTCTTCGTTCGTTCATTCATTCATTCATTCGTCTATCCGCGCACGCAGATTATTGTTCTACTCTCGAAGGCGATACTTCTTACAACTGCTGGCAGGCTTATTTTGAGCTCAGAGAACTCGAGGTAAGTTGCTTCTCATTCTAATTCCTTTGTCTTTATTTTTTTTTTTTTTGAAGCAGTTGATTGATTGATTAAATAAATAAATAAATAAAACAGAAAGAGACCTCAAAAGAAGAGGTGGAGAAGCTGATAATAGAAGCGGGGGGAGTCAAGTCTCTGATCGGATGCTTACACGGAGTGGCAGCCATTCGTAAAGCCAACAAGGAGGAAGCAGGCAGGCAAGTCTCAAAGATGGCAAACCAAATCAAACAAACAGGTACGGCGACACATCATGTGCCGGATGGCCTGCCCAAGACTGAACAAGAGATGGAGGAAGAGGAGAGGGCTAAAATGCCAGATTCCCCCTTAACCAGGTTGCTTAGGCTCAGGGGTAAGCACCCTGCATGGTATTCCCCCGTCCCCGATCATCAGTCCGACTGATCTACTCTACTCATTCAAACATACATATGTACCATTGTTGGCTTTTTCTGAACTCATAATAATAATGTTATCTAATACATGGATGTGTGTTTCTAACAACTCAATGTTTTCAATCATTATCACAAACCACAGGGGTTCACACATTAATCCAACTACACTACAGAAACTTGTTCCCAAAATTTTTTTATACATTTCTCAACCGAATATTATTCGCTCAACATCATAAGATCACGAGTCTGTGAAAGTTATACATCATCATCCAAAGGAGGAGGGGGAATTGAAAAAAAATAATCTAAAAATAAAATTGGGTGACACCCACAGCCACATATGATTCATCACTCCATCCACACTACGCAGGCATCAGGGTCTCCTTTCATCTATGTACAATTAACCTCATGAAAGGCTTTTCAAACTCCTCCAACAGATGTGCTCACCAACTCCGTCAACTTTGTCTGTCATCACACAAAAACAAGAGTAAAAAATGTAAGCATGACCACCCAACACATCAATAAGTTAAGCATGGACACCAGAAAAGCCTRCAAAGGAGGGAGGGCAGAGCCCTTTTTCCTCGACACCATCTCTCTGGCCCACCTTCCCATTCAGAGGCAGGATRATTTTTTACACTACAATTTCCACAATCGACACYAGGGAAGACACATATGACTTGTCAGTTTCGTACTCTATGTTTCCATTTAGTAGTTTCACTTTAAATTCCACACTAGCCGGGACACAATTTTAACCCAAAATATATCTAATTGTATAAATTGCCATCGGAGCTCAAAGTCAGCTCGATGAATAGTGTAAAAAAATGGAAGGAGTATATTATTTTAGGTTGCTTGAAAGGTCCGCTTGCAATAAGCCAACAAAGGCAATGGTCGATCTTCTTGCAAGCCGTTAGAGACACTCAACAAAATGCAAAGACTGTCTCTTATACACATCTAGATGTGTATAAGAGACAGGTCATACTACACTAGTTACTAAGATGTTCAAAATGATGCTTAATATCAAATCAGTGGCATTGAGAAAATGAGTTGAGTTGAAAGCAACAAATCCATTAGATAAGCTTAGAATTGAAAAACATTAATAAAAGAATACTACTCCMMWCTKMWYTWCWRYTCTAGATGTGTATAAGAGACAGCCTTAATATATTTCCAAGGTATATGGTATACTACCTTACTAGTTACTAAGATGTTCAAAATGATGCTTAATATCAAATCAGTGGCATTGAGAAAATGAGTTGAGTTGAAAGCAACAAATCCATTAGATAAGCTTAGAATTGAAAAACATTAATAAAAGAATACTACTCCGTACTAGAGTTCTTGTTGCTTATTGGTAGTAATTACGAGATGAAAAGAAGAGCAAAAGGACAGGAGATGTTACTAAGGCAGATAGCCAAGACAGCAATATTATCGCCAATTGTTATAACATTGCAGGGGTAGAACCGTAGAACATACCGACACAAACACATTCAGCATACATATAATCAAAAGACTGAAGATACTTACACTAGAAAAGGCACCATGAGAATATGCAAGTCCCTCAAGCCTGATAGGGAACTTAACGTCACATGATCCAACAATATTTTGGATCTTGAAATCCTGCCAATGAGTGATGAAGTTATTAGATTTGATCTGCCAGTTGAAAGGTGTAAAATTATATTGCTGTAAGACAAAGTAATGCTATGCAATATACCTTGAATTTTGCAGGGAATCCCAGCTTCTGAATAATTCGAGCATACTGAAGGAAGATACATCAAGAGAGATTACAACCAACTCTATCAAACAAACTCACACACAAGCAACAGAAAGAAACACTTAAACTCATGCTGACTAACCTTGCGAGCCGCTAATTTTGATTGATTCTCACTCTTAGCTCCGGTACAAACCTATATCATTCAGGTAAATATCACACAATAAGCAACCATCAACACAAATAAACAATCAAAAATGAGAGACAACCCACCCACCCTACAAAACACAAAAGAACCCTTTCAGCATACAACRTGAGARGTTCAAACTTACCATTTTACCAGAGGCAAAAATTAAGGCAGTAGTCTTTGGTTCTCTTATCCTCATAATTACCGCAGCAAAACGCTAAAAATACAGAAAACAGAAGTTAGTGTCAAGGGCACTAGCACTAGCACTAGCTAACAAACAGTACCACAATAATATGGAAAATATCATTCTTATAAAAATTAGATACCTTTGGGTTATATTCTGCATTACGAGCTTGCAAGGCAATCGCTTTCAGATCCAACTTACAGTCTAAATTGACAGTTGAGACAATGTTCCTATGACCAGAGATACATCAAGGTGAGAATWACTTCAATTAGTGATACAAAAGTAGKAAGTAGATGTATCCAGCTATATGCAGATCCTAAACTAAAAACGCTCCAAACCAAACAATAGAACATTAGCATAACCAGCTATTGCAGGTATCATGGTTGTCTAGGTTGCACCAATATGTGTACAGGAAGATTAGACATGTGAGCAAGTGAATACAATGATGAWGAATTTCAAATGACWGTATTTATGTCTAGATGTGAAATTATTTGTTTTGGGGCTTTTGGGCTAGTCTCATATGAGGRGTGAAATGMGCCAAAATACAAATGTAAACAAAGTACTTGGATCAATTCTAGCATTTGAAATGAATTGCTAGTTTCCGAACAAAGAAGAAGGGGTTTGAACCATTGTGAATAACTTAATATCCTAACGCCCCGTTTGGTTGTTGGTAATAAATGGAGGTAATGGGAATGAATTATCATGTTCATTCATTCCCATGGTAATGCAATTTCATCCCAAAAAATCCAATTTTCTTCTTAAATTTTCATTCCCATCCAATACCACTCCCCTAAGTGGTAATGAGTGGTAATGAAATTTCTAAGAAATTGTGTCTCCATGGAAGGAAAAACATAAGTTTGAGCTAAGATTGTTTCCCGTGAAAATAAAGTTGTGAGCAACTTTATTCAACACAATGATTTTAAGAATTTTTCCCTATTTAAATTACACTAAAATTCCATTCCCATTCCCACCATTTAGTCCCAATAACCAAACAACAGGCGTTGGGGAAGTAGAGGGGGAAAAGCAATGAGCAAAAGTCTGTTTGTTCAATCTTTATACGAAATATTTCATCAAAGCTATGCAGAAATTTCTGTAGAAAACGATACAAGTTGAGTGCAACAACAAACCCAAATTCTAGTAAACAAATATGTAGCTCATGCACGTTTGTATACTTTGATGATATGTTAGGTGGAAGAACCAGGTATAGAGGCAGGACAAAAGAAGGGGGCAAAGTATTCCTTGTACAGAATCTCTAATATGGAGTKGAAACTAGAAAACATGATGAGCAATCTAGAAAAGCTCAATTGATGTATCATGATTGTCCCAAGTGAAACACTATTTAYGCTCCGTTTGGTTTGACGGAAAATGATTTTCCTCCTTGTTTTAGTTTTCCTTTGTTTGTTTTGGAAAGGGGTGGAAAATCATTTTCCTCAAAGGAGAAAATGTCACTTTGGAAAAGGAAAATCATTTTCCTTTTGTAGAGAAGGAATGCCACAATTTCCTCCAAACTCCTTACATCTCCCTTGTTCATTCCCCCACTCTTCCTTCATTTCTATTACATTTTTCATTTTCTTCATGAGTTTCCCTCTAATCAAACAGAAAAGTTTTTTCCTAGAAAATGATTTTCCATGAAAATTATTTTCCCTAGAAAATGATTTTCCATGAAAATTGTTTTCCTTCAAAACAAACGGAGCCTTAGAGTAATTGACGAAATTCATTCATAAGCACAGGAAAGAAACACTGAACGATTGTGGTGTTGACAGAAGACAGTAGCGGTTCATGTATTATTTCAGAAACTAGTACGCGGGACAGACAATGAAAACAAGCATGACAAGTGACCAAGATAAGCATATATATAGATTGAAAGAAAGGATACTACCATGCCATACTGGGATTGAAAGAAAAGATAGGTGATGAGAACTTACTGAAGGGTAGGTACAATTCCAGATGGATGCGTGGACAAATCAACTGGCTGACTACCCTCCAAGCCTTGTTCTGCCATCTACGGAGTGATAAGTAATAATGTCGCACTCCCTTTTCTTTCTTCCCAATCACACAATGCTGCTCAACTGGAATGCAAAATTAATAACTGAGTCGATTAAATTTCAATTGAAGTAGCTAATTAATTAGAAAACGCTGCAATTGGAATTAATTAATTAATTAATTAATTGGAATTAGAAATGAACAGTAAAATCTAGGTTTAGGGCAGATTGGTGCCGACTACACTATCAACTGTAAAAGAAGCA
>SNQN01000128.1:47177-92948 GCA_008642245.1 Bassia scoparia
AATAATGTCCGCACTCCTTTTCTTTCTTCCCAATCACACAATGCTGCTCAACTGGAATGCAAAATATTAATTGAGTCGATTAAATCTCAATGAAGTAGCTAATTAATAGAAAACGCTGCAATGGTAAATTAATTAATTAATTGGATTAGAAATGAACAGTAAATTCTAGTTTAGGCAGATTGGTGCCGACTACACTATCAACGTAAAAGAAGCATCAACAACGAACGGCGCTATAAGTTACAGAAATAATCAATCAATTATATAGAATTGTGTAATTAGAGCATAGTAAGAGGAAGAAGAATCAAGATTGCAGAAAGAAAGCAAACAGATCTGAAGAAAGACGCAAACCAACAACGACGAATCTGGAATCTACCTTGTGGAAAGGAGTTCGATATTATAGTAGTGGCTTGTGCCGTGACAAATTTAGCGCCAAGAATTTGAAATCCAATTTGAAAGATCCAGGAGAGAGAGAGAGAGAAGGAGAGAGATGGCGATTTATTGTGAGGGAGGTTTGTTGAGAAGGTGAAAGTCAGAAACAGTGATCTGGAGACCTTATATAGAGGCTGTGTGGTTTATATAACCCGCTGTTCTATCTTTATCTTTCCTTTTCTACCCCCTTTTCTTATATATTCAGTCACTCGCGTTCCTGGGTAGGGTGTTTTGTCATCCTAACTTTCGCGATTTTTGATTTATATCCAAATTTGAGATCCACACCGCCATTTTGTAATTTTGCCTCTAATTTTTCTAAATTCGCTCCTGCTTTTCCCCCCACAATTCATTTTACTACGGAGTAACATCCCAATGCCCAACAAATATCATTTTCATAGTTTTCTTTTTTTTTTTGACAAAGAGAAAAAACTAAGTTCAACCATAATTTGAAGCTTTGTCAAATACACTTTATCTTACAATTATTTTCTTATCATCACAGTTTTTAAATTTATATTAATCTAAAATTGAAAATTTTTGTGAAATTTAAATACGATTAGATTTTACAAATATAGTATATTCTGCACAATTGCACGTTGTTAGCCATTATCCTTTTACTAACATTCAAATAAACACTGTTATTCATTATTTGTTTTTATGTTGATGTAAAATTACATACATAGCACAAATATATGGTAAAATTCAAAGTAAATTCAGTATGTGCATGTAAATTATGAACAATTAATATAATTAAGGGAAATTCCACAATAATAAAAAAGAAAAAAAGTGACACTACATTTAACTACTGTGTGACTAAATTAGTGAACAACTTAAAACAATAAACATTACACCAAATCTATACTCTCTATACAACATAAAATATTTACAAGAAGTTATTGTGCATGTGAATAGAAATTATCTAATTCTGATATGAACTAAAACTCCCTTATACAAGGGTTGTTTTGAATTTCATGGTTTGACTGTTATCTCTGTTATGTTTTTACGTTTCCGTGATGTTTATGAATATTGCCACGGTTATGAACCCAGCATTGTTAATATAGATATGTAACTAGTAGGGCTCTGTGCTGTGAATAGTGCCATGTTTGCACCAAGCCCGGTCGACAGCCCACAACCCAAATTCAATATCAAGCCTAGCACATCCCGGCCCACCCGCTACCTCCAAATGCTACCCCCTAAGCCCACTTACATTATTCCACTGCCACATCACCCTCCCCATCACACGTGGGAATTACAATTGGTTTCGCTCACCCTCCTTCTCCTTTCTCTTCTTCTCTTTCAATGGAAGCTCGGAATTGCCACTCTACCCCTCTTTTATTGGGTTTGTTACACTTCTTTCTTTTTTGAGGATAGCACAGTTGGAGTTGTCGAGTTTGCTACCCCTCTCGAGTTTATTGGGTTGTCGAGCTGAGGTGGAGATCAGATCGAGGAAACATGATCGATAGTGGTCGATTGAAGTTGATCTTCAAAATCAATTGGAGTTGAGATCTGTGTAGGTTAGTTGTCAAATTTCCTTTACTTCTTTTCATTTTCTTCCCTATTTGTAGAATTTCAGCTCTGTGTAGTTTAGGATTTTTYATCTAGGGTTTCAGTGTTTTTCGTTCATTTGACTGCTTCTCAAGATTCTACCATGTTTTAAATTATATTATAGATCTAGGGTTTTTGCAAGTTGGGTTCTAATTTCAAAATTTTAGGGATTTTAGTTTTATCTTATGGCGATTTTAGTTCGATTTATGGTGATTCTAGTTCGATTTTTTAAGGATTTACATTGCTCACTCTATCTAATTTTGTTTTCAATTTTTTTTTTTTTGGGTAGCTGGTTCAAATTATTTCTATTTGGAGACTACTCAAACTGCCCTAGCTATTCCAAATGAAGATGACTGCATGATGGTATATAATTCTATTCAAGCTCCTGAATATACACAAGCTGTGATTGCAACCTGTCTTGGAGATCCTTCAAACAATGTTCGTGTCATCACAAGAAGGGTCGGTGGTGGTTTTGGTGGAAAATCCATGAAAGTTATGCATGTAAGTGTTTTTTGTGATTGTGTTTGTACAAATTTCACTTCCCTAATGCTAACCGTGTTCAATTTTTTTTTGCCTAACTAATGCTAACTAAATGAGATATTTCCTATTTGTGTTGGTTTGCAAAATATTTCGGCCATACTATTCATCACCAATTGGTTGTCAAAAATATTTAATTGCATTACCTTATGCTTTTAAAGTGTTTTTCTTGTATAGGTTTTGTTAAATCGATGAAGTTTCTGTAATTTTGCAGGATTTTTTGGGGTTTATAATGGACAGGATTTTTGGCTTGTTCTATGAAAAAAACGAGAGTTCAGATTATTTTGGGAAGACCACCCTAAAAGTTGGTATTACTCTGTAATTACTTTGAGATCGGATTATTGAGAGCAGACCACCAAAAGGTGGGATTATTAGTTTCCATTTTTCTTTATTATTATTATTATTATTATTATTATTATTATTATTATTATTTGCATTTAATTTTGTGCATGTTTTTGGTTTATGGTGTGTTTTGTGTTTGTTGTTGCTTAAAATATGGATAGGTGGAATCTTAAGGTTTTCTAACATGGGAATTTGTGTGTTTTTTTTTTGTTGATTTTAGCGTTCATCTGTTACATGAACCAGTCATACCTGATACTGGGGTCAGGTTTCTTGGCAGAAATACTCTATAAGTGAAGCCATTTTGTGATGATTTCTAACATAGCTTAATCACATGACATCATGAAAGACTTATTGAAAATTTAGCAACTGATGAGAACAAAAGGCATCTACAATTATGCTTTAARTGGTTCCAGTCTATTATTATTGGCCATTTTAGATGGTTTGTGTTCTTTTTTAAAAGACTTACCAAGGGTGCTAATTATGAAATTTGATATTTTAAAGGTTGTTCAAATGATATTGGAATTTAAGTTTTGTCGAGTTTAAGATTTTTTCGATGATTTATTGATTTAARTGGAAGGTCTCGGTTGCTCGGACTTGCAATTGTATTCACTCTTTGATACAGTGTAGCTGCAACACGGTATTGAGTTCCAAGAATCTGCTAKTGAGTAGAGACAACGATATGATAATCTTAATTTCATTGTGAAGCATTTGTTTTGCGTAGCGGAATTATGTTTAGTGCATAGTTTGATTTTGGATTTTCAACCTTTGAAGATGTCCTATCCTTGCTTTTGATTTTGATAATTTTGTTAAGTTTTTTTTATAATAAGAAGACAAGTGCAATTCTGACTATGTTGGCTTTGTATTATGACTCCCAAAGTCTCAGTGAATAGTTTGCTTGCGTTGAACATTTCCATGTATATGTACATTCTTGTTATCCTGTAGGCATTAGYCTGTTCCTCTAGACCATTGCAATTATGAAAATTTGAGTGTTTTTTATTGTGTTGATTGCTTGGTTTTATTGTGTGGAAGTGGAAAGAAAAGATTTCAGTGCTTCTTCGTGTGGTTGTTATGGCTACGTTATGTTGGTTTTTGTATGGGTTGGTTGCTTGGTTTTACAGGCCACGGAACAAGGCTTTACTCTTTGGTGATTTCTAGAGCATCAATTGGTATAATATTCTTATTTTTTCTGACCAGGTTTTTCCTTTYCGATAAATTTATTGTAGTTGTTCTATATTTTTTGGAAATTAATTGCAACTCTAATCATAACACATTAATTATTAGTGAGTTTTAATATGTTGCCAAAGRTGTTTAGTTGTTGTGCAGGAATCAACACCAAGTGGTTGGATGTTACTTGTGAGTTGTTGGTATTATTTTTCCCACGTGTATGWTTCCATGCGTCCCCTATATGATGARGTGCTTTGGTAATTCATTAGCTATCAAAGGAAGTTTGATTTTATACAGTATTGGTTCTTCTTTCATAGGTCTTATAATTTGAGATTGAGCTTGACTTTCATGTCTTCAAAATTTCAATTAATAAAATGGATTAGCATTGGTTCTTGTTGGTATATGTAAATGTGAGTCATTTTGTGCAGGTAAATCATAGCCTATTGTAGGCGTAACAAATACTTGTAGTATAGTAAGAGAGCTTTGGAATAAGTGAAACACGAATRTTCATGGTGGGTACAAGTGTTGTCTTCGGGAGGTGGTAGCTAAGGCAGGCACATATTTAAAGATTTATGGAGCGGCGATGGATAAGGGGTTGGTTGTAAGGGAGTATATGGTGTTTCGGTCTGAACAAGCAGATATATATGGTGCTCTTCACGTYAGCGTGCCCTGAAAGAGAATGTGGATGATGTTGTGGATGCGGATGTGAAAGCGAAAGTGGATGTTGTTCATTCGGATGCCAGAGGAATGGGGGATGTGATTCGTGACTGTAATGGTGAAGTTTTTAGGGCAGCTTGTGAATACATTGTTCAAGACTTGGAGGTGCCGGGCGATTGGAGAGGCTAAAGCCATGTGTTTCGGGCTTAAATGAGTGGCACAGTGTGGCAGTATGATCGTGAAAGTGGAGTGTGATTTGGCTAAGTCTGATTATGTTTCTTTTAGGCATGTTTATTGGGAAAGCATTGGTAAAAATTCAAACACTCGAGTTTGGATGGATAGTTGCACTGATGTCCTTGATGATATAATTGCTCAGGACTTTTGCTCCTTAAATTAATTTTTCTTTTCTCATAAAAAAAACAGTACAAATAATGAGATATTCTTCTAGTATGGTTTATGAAAATATACTCGAAGCTAAATTATTTGGGGGGTATTCAAGAGTCACTTTCGTGTTTAATTACTTTAATATATACTCTTCTTTGTTTGGTCGGTTAGCATAAGTTATGAGTTCATTAACCATATATATACATCATCCGTTTCAAATTACTTGCTACGCTTTCTATTTAAGAAAGTTTCAAATTACTTGTTATGTGACACTTTCTTTTTTGAGCAAATCTCTCACTCTCTCTCCTCTCACATGGGTCTCCCTTATTATTTGTCTTTATCTCTTTCTTTCTAAGGAGTCCGTAAATTTAAAAGTGTAGCGAGTATTATGAAACAGAAGAAGTAAATGCTTTTGAATACCATCTAGGACAATGCGCACATCTTTTATGAAACATGTATTTTTTTGTTTGTCAAAATAAATTGCAWTACTAATTAGCTATAAATTAAAAACATCAAGTATTTCTCATATAATCGACTTTAACATTGAGTACAATTTTCATTGGTCTAAGCATGCAATGCATGCACAAAGCTTGTAGTCCATATGATAGGCAAATTGTATCATATTCTAGGAACGAAAAGAAGAAAATAAGAGTGTGTGGTTGTACCTTGCACATGCTCTTGTGTGTGTATTTTTTTTTTAACCAGGGAAAGGTTGATTTATTAATTGAAAATAATACGACATCTAATAGAAACCAACAACAACCAAATATATATTAAAACAGATCAAATTAAATATTACAACTTGAACAAAACTTAGATCGTTCGAAGTGATATTTGTCATTGCAGTCGCTTCTCTATCAAAACACTACTTCTTCAAACAATTGTTCGCGTGTATATATATATATATATGTGTGTGTGTGTGTGTGTGTTAATCTTCATCAACACATAAATTTCTAGAGTTATGTTGAAAAAAAGTACAAATAATATTTCAATAACAAAATAAAATCACATATCTTAGTGAATTGAAATGCTTGCATATAACTCTCAATCTATATTGCAACACCAAAAGAAAAAATTCAATTTTATAAATACTCCGTATAATTATTACAATTTTATTGTATTTTTATATTTAAAAAAGGGAACTATGGAGGCATGTGGCATTGGTTTTCAAATTTTTTTTCCTTAAAAAAAAAGGTTTGATGAAAGAAAAAAGGTATCGTAATTCTAGGTACGAAGTATATACTACTCCGTATATATATTTCACCCATTCTTTTTTATTTGCATCATTGATTTTTATTTTTTATTTTTGCTTACCAATAATGCAAAACTTAATTATAAGTTTTAACCTTTATTAGTACCAATAAAAAAATTTATGCAAAGTAGATATTAATAATTTGCACACAAGGACGACTCTAACAAGATGTCATGTGACTAGTTGACTACAATACTTCATATTACTTTTGGCTTTGTTTTGGAGTTAGATGTTAATACTCCCTCCGTTCCTTGAAGTTCATGCCATACTCGTTTATTTCACTATTCACAAGTGAAGAGAATCTTGTAAATAATTATCAATGTATAGTTATAAATATAGTCATGTGGGGTCTTGTTTGATTCGTATTAATGAATATATTATTAATATTCAATTGTTATAATTTTTCCAAATGTGTAACTAAAGATATAAGCGATACAAAACATGCATTGGGAAGCGTATGAATAGTAACTGGCATGATCTTCATGGAACAGAGGGAGTAGTTACATAGTTGAGTTATAAGCCGATTGTGATAGCTTAATTGAATAGGTTACTATATTTGTTGTTTGTTTAATATTATTTGATAAATATAAAGCAACTACTGTAGTTGTTTCGGGGAGAAAATAACCAAAAAGTTATAAGAACTCACCAATAACTCCTCATATGAGCTTTTTGAAAAGGAGTTTTTTCAATCTAAAACCCTCTTTCAAACTTCTACTTACCAAGCACTCCTATTAGCTTATTGAGTTGGCCGACCTCTCTTTTTCTTTTAAATCTTCAACTTCTAAACAAAACCAATATATAAGTCGTAAAATTGATTAGAAAAATAACTGTAAATAGTATCAAATATATAAAGGACAAAACAAAGGAAGTACTTCGTATATAAAATTTTCTGCCACGTACGATTATATATTAACTTATTATCCCATCACGATTAACTGGTTATAATATAACATTGTTTAACTACGCATACTGAATTGTCATGTTAATTCTTGTTGTTTTAAGAAAAAACATGACTTAATGATTACATTTTCATTTTCATTATTTTGATATGAGTTACGTTGTATATTGGCCCAAGAGGAACGACATAAGACAGTTAATTTTCACTTTAAAGCTACGTTTATAAAGCTATATATATATATTATATGTAGATCATTTCATTGAATGGTTCTTGTATTATTTGCAACCTATTAAAAGGGGGAAAAATAATTAAGTAAGTTAAAGACTACTCCTTTTTTAGGAAAAAAGAAAAAGGAAACAATGGTCATATATAGTAAATTTGTTTTTACCCAGCATGAGGTTGTAAGAGCATATCTAATGTTAGGTATTTGCCTAAAAAATAAAAGAGCATGAGAGAATTAACATAATTTACGGCAAGAAAATAGGATGGCATAGATGTGACAAAGGAATCCATTATTTGAACCTCCATATTAACTTCACCCATCATCCTCTAAGGTGCCTCGCAAACAGCCATCCATGGGGAAATATTATCCTTCCTCACTTCAGCCCTTAGGCTGTTGTCAACTTCTCCTCTTTTTATCTACCTTGTTAATTATTTCTAATGTTTGTTATGCATTAACAGACGATGAGGCATCATTCCTGACTCGTCGCCAACTTCTCACACTTGATGAAAATGGACATGACCTCTCCGACGATTATGATCAAAAAGTAAATGTCCCTTTCACCTTTCCAAATTCAAGACTACGAAAAGCCTACATCGCCCTTCAAGCATGGAAACTTGCCATTTACTCGGACCCAAATGATGTCACCAAAAATTGGTTGGGCCCAAATGTTTGTGACTACAAAGGCGTATTTTGTTCCCCGGCCCTGGATGATGATAAATTGATTGTGGTGTCCGGTATCGATATAAACCATGAAGATATCGCTGGATATCTTCCTGTGGAGTTAGGTCTTCTTACAGACCTAGCTCTTTTCCACATCAACACTAACAGGTTTTGTGGGATTATTCCTAAAAGCTTTTCAAAGCTCAAACTTTTATATGAGCTTGATGTTAGTAACAATCGTTTCGTGGGACTTTTTCCTAAAGTCGTTCTCGAGTTAAAAGAACTGAAGTATCTGGATCTTCGATTCAACGATTTCGAGGGTTGTTTGCCATCTGATGTTTTTAACAGACCTTATGATGC
The DNA here is from genome assembly GCA_008642245.1 of Bassia scoparia. Taxonomy (NCBI): domain Eukaryota; kingdom Viridiplantae; phylum Streptophyta; class Magnoliopsida; order Caryophyllales; family Amaranthaceae; genus Bassia; species Bassia scoparia. The sequence goes on from SNQN01000128.1 coordinate 55,626, forward strand.
TCTCTTTCTTAATGACAATAGATTTGAGTGTGGCATCCCTGAGACAATTGGTAACTCCACCGTCTCTGTTATGGTATTAGCAAATAACAAATTTACTGGATGTATCCCCAAAAGCATTGGCAACATGGGAGATAAAGTTGAGGAGATTATTTTTAGAGGGAATAAATTAAGTGGTTGTATGCCAGCTGAAATCGGAAAACTTCACAATGTGACGGTTTTTGATTTTTCTGAAAACGATTTTGTTGGACCCATTCCCGCATGTTTCTCTAGCCTTGGGAAGATGGAGTCCTTGGATTTGTCTAGCAACAAATTCACTGGATTTGTTCCTGATGATTTATGTAGAATGCCCTCATTGAGTCAATTCATATTTTCTAATAATTATTTCAAGGGGGAGGGTAAGAGTTGTATTCCAGAGGCTCGAAAGGATGTTGATTTTGAAGATAAGAAGAATTGTTTTCCAAGCAGGCCTAATCAAAGATCTCCCAAAGACTGTTTTCAGATGGTATCGTCTACAATTGATTGTGACAAATTTAATTGTGGGCAAGGAAAACCTTCTAAYCCTTCTCCCAGTAAGCCTAACGATGGTGGGGGAAATGGTCATCATGAGAACGAGCCTAAGTCACCAGCACCAGTTCATCACGAAGAGCCTCAATCTCCAGCACCAACTCCCGAAGAGGATGACCATGGAAGGTCCCCAYTAAGATCATCTACACCACCACCTCAAAATCCAATAACATCACCTTCATTGCCACCTGATGATCATAAAAGATCTCCCGTAAGACCATCAACGCCCCCACCGGAAAATAACAATAATAAACCACCCCCAGCAAAACAAGTGTCTCCACCACCAACAATACAAGTTCCATCACCCCCAACACTAGTATATTCACCGCCACCACCATTGTATTCTCCCCCACCACCACCAATACAAGTTTTACCACCCCCAACACCAGTGTATTCACCTCCACCACCACCACCACCACCACTGATCCACTCACCTCCACCACCTGTTTACTCTCCTCCACCGCCTATTCCATCTCCACCCCCACCATCACCCATTTATTCCCCACCACCACCCGTTCACTCGCCTCCTCCTCCAGTCCATTCACCGCCACCCCCTGTCCACTCACCTCCACCTCCAGTTTTCTCTCCACCCCCACCAACACCGYTTTATTCTCCTCCTCCACCGCCGGTTAGATCACCACCCCCACCYTCTCCAAAGCCTTCACCTCCCCCACCCGTTTTCTCTCCTCCTCCTGTTTTCCCCCCTCCCCCACCAGTTCATTCGCCACCTCCCCCAGTTCATTCCCCACCCCCTCCAACTCCTTCTCCACCACTGGTTCATTCCCCACCACCTCCAAATCCTTCTCCACCCCCTCCACCAAGCTATCAAGACGTCAATCTTCCACCAAACCTAGGTTTTCACTATTCTTCACCGCCTCCACCTATGTTCCCAGGATATTAATTTGTATTCACATGACAATATTGTACTTTAATTAGCATTGATGAAGCTCTTTTTTTATTACATTTGTTAAAAATTACACTTATTTTTGTTCTTGTACTAATATGAAGAGAAACTTGTTCATTGAGCGCCCAATTCTTGTATCGTCAATGCTTCCTACAATTAATTCCTTATGCTTTGAAAATTATTTTAATTCAAAATTTATTTTTCRCTTATGCACAAATTTTGCTCAAACGTATTTGTTCGAGTGATTAACAATGGAGTACAAAGTATATAAACTATACAAACCTGTGAGCAATTAATTACACAATACTACTTCCTTCGTTTTTACTTGTATTATTAGTTGATTCTTAACTACTTAGATCACACATTATGCTTAATCAGATCAACATTTAATTTGTGCGTGATTGTAAATATACACAAGTAAAAACCTACTTAAACAATAATATTCCCTCTTGGCTCTTGCCTTGTGTTTTTTTTTGTATCGAATTGTTGTATCGTGATATAGTTAAACAATACTCTTTATATTATATAAAAAAATGTTAATGATTTAAAACGTATATTCAATAAAATTAAATTAATTAAGTAAATTAACAAATGATGTATGGAGTACATTTTCATGGATGCAGTGGGTGGCATCGATTGACTGCAAGGATATGATTTGGTTATTTTTTTCCCTATTTGACTCATAGTCTTCTATACATGACAATTTAGAGATATACAAGTGGAAGATGATACATGTTTTGCGTTATGATTTATATAATTTTAAGCCTTCCAAAAAGTACTTTGTCATAATAATTAAAGAATGAATGGTTTACTACGCTCGTCCATATTTGTTAGTTGGTATTCATATATGTGTATATATATATATGTATATGTTTTACGTTATGCTTTATAAGATTTTACATTACAACAAAAAGTATTTTTCGCAACGACAAAGGTTTTGCAATGACTTTTATCATATATATAGTTGCTAAAACAAAACTTTAGCAACGATAGTGTCGTTGCTAATGATAAAATTTCATTTCCCACCATAATTCATTTGGGCGCGGAGTTTGGAAATCTCGAGTCCATTTAACGCAACGACTATTTACTTGTTTGCAATTTTATCGCAACGACAATGTTTGTTGCTAAAATACTCATTTTATTTTGCAACAATGGTTTCCTTGCTAAAAGTTTTACAAAAAAAATGAATAWTAATTGGAAAACTTTATTCAAAATTCGATAAAAAACTGCGTTCAATTTTTTTTCCTTTTCAACCCACGACATGCAACAACATTTTTGTTGTTAAATTTGTTGAAATTTTGACTAATTTTTTTAAAAGTATTTCGAGAGRTGAAATTGTTCAAGCTAAGTGTTAGTGCTTAATTATTTGTTGAAATTATTTGTTTTGCAAYAGTTGGAATTATTGAATTTTGTTGAATTGGACTAAATTTTTTGAATGAAAACTTATTATGGATGAAGATTGCAATATAGATTAATCACATTGTAGGTTTATGTGTAGAGATGGTTAAGTGGAGTAAGGAGGATGCWCGAGGCATACTTGGAGTTACGTGGAGCGCGCAAGCAGAGCAAGGGGCAACAGGTAGTGCAAACGCACGAGTCACACATTTTATGCGTGAGGTGAGGTTTTGCCTCTGCCTAGTATGTGCGAGTCGTGCATATGGGATGTGTGAGGCGCGCATCCTGAGCAGGGCACATGCTAATTTGTTTCTTTGCTCAAGCATTGGGATGTTTAATTTGATGGGACACTTGTCTTGTTCTAATGCAATATGAGTTATGACTCTTGCTAGTTCAGATGAGATGTCATCCTTAGGTGCTCCTTGACTCACATATACACACTTCATGACATAGAAGCAAAGGAAGCTAAGGCATGCAAGAGAGCTACAGAGAGAAACACAACAAGAATACTTTGATTTTGCCAAACACTTAAGCTAGGGGTTTTTGGATAGTTGTAGGTGTGTGATCCTAAACTTGTAAACACTAGTTGTAAGGGGTTTTGGGGAAGCAAATTGAGAGTGGTTAGTAGTGTGGGTACTAGCACAAGTTGTAATCTATAGTACGTGGTTAGCTAGATGAGGGAACTTGTGAGATAGTATTGCAATGGTATGCCATTGGTACTTGACTTCTATATGTGTGTTTGATCATCTTCATCTTCAATAATCACAAAGTGCGGTGTGGGTTTTTCTCCCGTTCCTAGGGTTTCCCACGACAAATCTTGTTTATTCACTCATTTATGCTTTGCTTGCTTATTTACTAACTTTTACAACTTTCGGTAGATTGTTATATAGTTGTATCACTAATTAGTCGAACACGAGCATTCYATCCCTAACATACATGATTTTAAGTCACAAAGAAGATGGATCAGTGCTAACTGCTAATGACGATTGCAAATATTGTTGTATGTTTTACTTAATCGTCATGCAAAATTTAAACTTGCAACTAAAGAGGAATGTCGAGCCATGAGATGAGCAACGATATTACCACCACACRTAATATGGTTGCCTCTACAAGAGGAAAAAGAAGAACATATGACAATTAATTTTTACTTTAGTGACAATTAATTTTGACATTTCATTTTCGTTGATTTTCTAAAAATTCAATTTTATGTCATCGATGAAAGGTTTGGTAATTTTGATGTTTTATGGAAATGTAAWTTCCTATGAATTTGAAATTCCTATATTTGCAAAGCAAACAAACACCCTATATTTTCTTAATTATGACCTTTGAGATAAAAGYTTTAATTTTAARCACTGATCTACAACAATTTTATTAGTTATCATGATTAAGTCTAATGATCATATGTAACTAATTTAAAGGTGATGTATCAAAAATAAAAAATACTTAAAAAAACCAAATTAATCAATTATATATACTTTGTATAACATATCAACCATTGTTAGCTCGGATGATAACCCGAGGCATCACTTGAGCAAAAGACTTTTTTTACGAGAAAATGACTGTTTGCTTGGTATAACTAAACAARACCATAGATTTAAGGAAAATGTTATACATAACCTTTAAAATGAAAAGAAAAAGTTCCATCTTCCATGCTTGGTAAAATGGAATAAAGATCGTTATAAAGATAGTTGCGTCTTGCGTGGTTGGCACGTGAGATAAGTAAAGTTAAAAAAGAAAGGTGAAATGAGAAATGGTGCGAGGTCGCAGATCTAACGTTGAGAGAACTCAGGGAAGTGACGGTTAATCAATAATCATTAATGGCGCACAACACCAATTTGGATTATTGAATTGTTGAATTGTGGGATCGTTGAATTGTTGAATCGTTGAATTGTGGAATCGCTGAATTGTTACAGAGAAGTGAAGAGAAGAGAGGAATCAGAGGATGATGGAGGAGCCCAAGAACACCAAAGCGGATAAGGAAGAATCGGAGGAGGAGAGAGAAAAGTCACAAACAGCACCGGAGTAGGAGGAGGAGGAGTGGTGGTTGGGGCGGATGGGGTTTCTCGCCCTTATCGTACCTCTCTGATCTCCAGAAAGCCGCGCCTCTGCGCCGAGGAGATCTCCCGCACTGTACGCATATCTCTCTTTTTCATTCCATATTATAGATTAGGGTTTTTATTCATTCCTCAATCCTCATTTCCATTATCATCATCATTGCTAATTATCATTTAACTGTTACTGCATTCATGAATGTAATCTAGGCTACTGCTGCTGCGAGGAAGCTGCTAAGAGCTTAATGCATACAAGGAGGAATGAGGAAGAAAAGGAGGAGGAAAACGACCCACAGGAAGGCCAAGATGATGGACATGACAAGGATAAGCTCATCACCGCTCTCGACAAGTTAGAGATAAGGACACATTCTTCAGCAGGCAATCTTCACCACATCCTGAACTCTCTCTCATTACTTATCCAACTAGTTCATTTCATTATACATCTCTCTATACTCAATAACTCAATCCTATCTTATACCATTCTAATATTCTATGTGCAACTTGCTTACCACTTAGGCACTTACCACTTACTTCTCCCCCCAGGGCTTGAAGGTTCATAACTGTTGAAATTTGCATCTGGAGCTTGGAAGGCACTAGGACACGCCTTCACTAGGTTTCAATCCAACCCCTCAACTTTTACTTTTACTTACTAACTATATCATATCTGTTTCCATGAAATTCATACTTGATCTGCACTTTTTCGTAGGCTTGAGCATTCTGCTGGACCCTAGCTGATTCTGTTCAACAGGGACACTCTGCAATTTCCATTGTCATCTTCTAGAGGTTTGTATTCTATAATGTTTGTCCTGTTAATTGTTAAGGCTTTCAAGCTCAGGTTTTTATTACTCCTGTTGACCGGCAAGGCTATAACATTCAAAGGAATGCAAGTTCTAGAGATGTGGGTAGGAGACTATGGATTTATTGATCTTGAGGCTGGCATGGTGTTGAAAACAAGTCTGATGCTGTTGATCATCAAAGTTATGACAACGACAACCAGCTTGAGGAAATGACCTTTGATCGATGTTCTACATATATGGAGGGCCTGAACAACTCGAGGTTGTTTTCGTATAAAGTGCATTTTTTCTGATGACATATATTAGCTGACTGCTTCATAAGCTTTTAAATTCTTTCTAGGAACTGGAGGATTGTCAAGCCATTATGCCTTGCTTTTTAACAGAAAAAACAAAGTTGTCATCGAGGATAATCATTTTATGAGGGAAAGTGAAACAGGTTCAAAATTCTTAATTTGAATACCGAAACTGAGAGAACTGTTGTGGAATCTGACAAGGGAAAGAATATAGAAGTTGGGGCGAAGGAAGTGACAATGAACTTAAGAGCTTGCATGATTCAAGCCTTAGTAAGGCTGCTGACTTGGCTGACGGGTGAGCATCAATTTTAATGCACTGTGAATATAAAAAATTGTGGGAACATGTTTTGTTATACCATTATATGCTCTGTGTTCCTTTCCTTTTTTCCCTTACTGTGAGTTTCTGCTGTATTGCCTTATGTAATTATTTGCTTCTGGATTCCAAAAATATAGACCAGTGCTTAAAAACAATGATTTGTACTTGTCTACCAATGGTTTCTTCGGTAGAAACATGACGATTAATCATCCTATAATGTCCAGTCATATAACAATCCAATAACAGTAATAACTGCCTCAACTCATTTCAATAGTTAGAAGTTAGAACTGATGGCTTATTTTATTGGAATAATCATTATTGTAGAGCTCCTTGATGTGCCATGTGTTAGAGCTGAAAGTCTAGGCTCGTGATTTAAGGCTCTATTGTGAAATCTGGTGTAAAGGTCCTAGTCGCTAGGCGACTGATTTTCCCTTATTTGTTGTCATAACCTTTTGAACTTTTTTGCCATGATGTTCTATACCCTAGGGGCATGAATGTGTAGTAGTCCATTACAATGTTTTTATTAGATGGTGATAATTGATAAACCTGATTTTGTGTGTTCTCTCAGGTTTACTAGTGCCTAACTGGGTTGACTGCTAATGATATTATCCAAAGACTACGGGAGATGGAATCATTACATTCTGAAGGGGTTCATGTAAGTGGATACTTTTTAGAATCTTCTTAATTGTGTCTCCTCCGATTCAGTTAAGATGCTACTTTTGCTTCTACATTGCCAAGATGAATTTAATGTTTTATCTTAAGTATACATAAGAAAAATTTATAAACTATGTTTTTAAAGTAATCATCGAGACAATCAAACAAGATCTCACATGACTATGTTTTTATTGTGTTTATAAAATAAATACTGTCAAACTACAAAAGGTGAAAAAGAAAATGTAGCATCTAAACTAAATCAGATGGAGTATTTTTTATTTTTTTTTCTTATCAAGTTCTTATTCTTTTGAGTCTTGCAGAGACTTTCTGAGATTTGCTGTTTTGCTGTATCAATTATTGATGTTGGGGAAATCCATTATATCCAACACAGCAAGAATTTGGTGGAAAATGCGGATGAGATTACATTTCAATTGAGTGGCCAGAGGATTCTCTTGAAAAGCTAAAATAAGATCACAAGGCTCAATTAATGTCTGATAGCGTGGAAGCTGTGTCTAACAGTTCATTAAGGGACCTATTTTTTTTTTTTTAGTTCCCGCGTTGAGTCTGTCAAACCGCAAACATGAGCCTTGGTAATTGAGTGAGCTTTCTATTGCAAAAGAGTTGGTCAAATGCATTGGAACAACAGATATGGTGGCTATGTGACAGTTGGAGGCAGTATGAGGATGCTGGCAATGTCCTTGCATGTCTGTATTTGATGCCACACCATTGTTTATGATATGCATATAAGTTGTCGTGTGTTTTTCAGTCGAATTAAACCTGTCGTTGTTTGGGAACTTATGATTTGTGGTGAGATTACGACTAGTAATTGTCTCCTCTTACTGCAGCCTGATGTTTTGGGATTTAATGTGTTCATAATGTTGCTTCTTTTGCTCTTTAGGTATATCTGATGTGACCGAAGCTTACCTGGCTGCCATGAAAGCTACAACTGATTCTCATGAAGCTCCTGAAGAGAATTCAGTTCAAGATAAAGCCAATGCATTTTCAGAACGTCTGCGTGCAGATCAGATTATTGCTGTGGATAAAATTCAGGATGGACTTCAACACTTGTGCTATGTTGTTGTGGCTTCTTCTATGCCTCTTGCTCCATGAGGAATCAACATCTGTATAMATATAACAATTATTTCTTGTAAAATGTCTCCAAAGTACCATGTCCYACAGTCGGAGTCATTAAGACATCTTGTGCTAGTTTTTGGTTGCACTAGAGCTAGGGCCAGTTTAGATTTACAGCAGACAGGAGTAGTTCAGCAGATGTTACAAATTGTATCTCCTCAAGGAGAACACGTGTCTTCAGAAAATCTATAAATATGGGTTGAAACCTTTGTTGAGAATTAATTGTTGATCTTCAACTTTAAGTATTGCCTAACAAACAACAACCAGGTTGATTGTTGATAATTGATTATWGATTATTGCAGGAAGGAAAGTACTGTATTACGGAGTATTTTAGAAGCTTTTACAACGTATTTGTCACCAATTCGCTCATCAATATGCTAATTGGGTTGTGTTRTTGTATTTGGTTGATTGGGTTAGAGGGTTATCCGTTATTGTCTATTCAAAACTAATCCCACTACCAGTCTACCACTACGATTATCAAAGGTAGATAGCATAGCATTGTTGTCYTCGTTTTGTCGCTATTCATTCGTATAATGAAATCCAAAGCTCTGCCAAAGCTCTAGTGGATCTCGACTTAACACAAGGCTTGAGCCCTGCACGCTGAACCTTGACTCGGCTGAGCAAATTTATACTCTGTACTCTGTAGTCTGTATAAAGCTTGATGGTTAAGGAAATCAGAATATATGCCATAGTGTATAGAGAGCTCAAGTGTTCCATATCAAGTATCTTTCGCAGCAAAGTTAGATTATACCTTTCTCAATTTCTGGTACTCTTATCAGAATCCACTACTTACAGTTACACTACTGAGTTGGAAATGTTGAAGATCAAATAATGCAATCGAATCCTATTCAATTTTTTCAAACATATTCTATCACTAAAAAAATAAAATAAAAATTCAAACATATTCTTTATAGCATGTGCAACAATGCACTGAATGCACTCACATATTGTTGCTAGGAATATAAAACAACATAGGTAAGGCAAGGTTGCACCAAAACGGATACGGACACGGACACGGACACGGGTACGAGAAAACGTCAACTTAAAAATAGCGGACACGTGGACACGGGAANGTACACAATATAATACTTTTATTCAATCATCAAACAATTAAAATTCGAAACATAATTATAACAAGATATAATTCAATGTCTTTTATTGAATTTTCAACCATCAATATTAACACATARGAAGTATTTTTTTAATTTATTTTTGACACATATTTATCGGCCGGTGCAAAAACTAGATAAAGTTGCCAAAAATATAGCCGCCGGAATGAGAGAATCATTGCATATATCATAACTAGACAAGTGCATCAAATGTTTGACCACTAAAACCAGGGAATCCACAATACCACAATGACAGCAACTAAGCAATGCGTGTAAGTTAACTGTTAAGCATTGATCAGTATAAATTCAAATCATTCACCCACCATGTTCATCATCTTCACCCACAACACAATACGTTTCTGCCTTAACTTGTTCGCAAATAATTTTAGCACCAATGCACAAGTTGGAAATGGGAGAAATTGATGCAGCATTCATTCAACCCACAGAACACAGGCCAGGACCTATCATAAGTAAAGCTGAAGGAATCCCAATCATTGATCTCTCTTCAATCACCTCAAACAATCACCTGTCCAATGAAAATGATCAAATTAATCACATTCCGATTAGTCTTATAACAGAAATAGGCAACGCTTGTGAGAAGTGGGGATTCTTCCAAGTGATCAACCATGGCGTACCACTAGAGAAGCTTGAGAAAATAGGGATGATCGCTAGGAAGTTTTTTTCACTACCTCTAGAGGAAAAAAGAAAGGTCGGTCGAGATGAAGCCAATAAAATGGGATACTATGACTCTGAGCATACCAGGAATGTTAGAGACTGGAAACAAGTATTTGACTTCATTGCCAAAGATCCCTCTTTCATTCACGTTTCCCCAGATGATCAACCCAAGCAGGTGACTAACCGCTGGCCTCAATCTCTTCCTGAGTTCAGGTAACTACATAATCTATTTATATGTGTGTGTTTGCACAGCATTTTTCTGGCCACTTATGTACTGATACTATGGAAAAGTAATACTGGCAAATTTGACAGAGAAGTAGCCCAAGACTATGCAAGTGAGATGGAAAAACTGGCGTTTCAGCTGTTACAGTTGATAGCCTTGAGCTTAGGACTGGAAGAAAAAAGGCTCAATGGTTACTTTAAGGATCACACAAGTGTTGTGCGACTCAACTATTACCCAACATGTCCTTCTCCTCAACTTGTTTTAGGTGTCACTCAGCATAAAGATGCAGGTGCCTTGACAATTCTGGCACATGATGATGTTCCTGGATTACAAGTCCGACAAAAATCGAATGGTGAATGGGTCAGTGTACAACCRAACCCTGGCGCTTTAATTATTAATGCAGGTGACCTAATTCAGGTATGATGTATGAACAACCCTATATGTCTAGTTTTCTAATATAAGGCATAACCTATTATGGACTCACAATTCTCTGGACCTTTTATATCAATTTGTGTGTTGTGCAGGTTTGGAGCAATGAAAAGTATGAGAGTGTGGAACATAGGGTGATGGTAAACTCGGAAAAGGACAGACTCTCTATTCCATTTTTCTTCTACCCAGCCCATCATATCATGGTCAAGCCCTTAGAAGAGTTGGTTGACGACCAAAACCCTCCTAAATACAAAAAATATAATTGGGGAGAATTCTTCGCAACCAAAAGGAACAGTAATCTCAAGAAACTTGATGCTGAGGACATACAGATCTGCCAATTTAAGTTAGCATAAACTGCTATAAAAAGTATTACCGAGCTGTCGACACAAACTATCCCCCTTCTAGTATTTTAGCTGAAATTATACAACTGTTCTAGAACTTCAACACAAAGCTATCGACCAATACAAGTTCAGTGATCATAATATAATAAGAGTATCATGTAATACTCCAAACATGCAGAGCTAAAATATACAGCAGCCTAATTACATCTTTACATAACTTCAGCTTTTATAAACAAAACATATAAGATGGCAATTGACTAATTGTTGCATATTATCAAAGCAAGTCGCTCTATTTTTCTTAATTTGCCTTTGTTAATTACTATTTACCATCCAACTTTCAATTCAAAAACAAAGCATACAATGCCCAAAGTTTTTCAAAATTTTCTTCCATGCTAACCACACCATTAGTTTGCTACCTCATAAAAAGTCCATCTGATGGAAAATTAATTATCATGTTTGTTTCATGCGATGGAAAATTATTTATCATGTTTTTGTGTGTGTGTGTCTAGATGTATTCTAAAGATCTGTTTTTCAAACCTTTTATTTTTAACAATGAATGGCTCAATACTTACTAAAACTGGAATTTGCTTGACTGCACCAGCACATAACTTAAGAGCACATCATGGTCATATTCTCATCAATAATACAGAGTAGAAAGTTGACYAAGTATAACCTACAACCATCATATAGTGCCATATAATAGTATATGGATTTCAACAAAGTAGGTGAAGGTATCGTATAAGGCATTGTAAAATGTAGGGTGCTCATTTATTATTCCAAAGAAGAAACTACATTGTTACATGTCATTAAGCACACTAGCTAGAAAAAAGACTAACACTGCTGAACAAGGTAGCACCGTAGCAGATACATGTTACATGTTTTATCTTGCTTCAAACAGAAAGAAATTTATCAGTTCAAGAAAAAAGTATGCTTTTACCTTAGGTACGCAATAACAACAGGCCAAAAGTGAAATGCGGTTCATTCTGGTACACACATCGGTGGCAGTATTTTCACTATTTTGTGCCTCCAAGAGCTGCATTTTGACGCTCTGCGTGTTTCTTTCACAAGCGCTAATCCCATTATAATGTCCAGCATGGTGCCAGTCGTCCCAAAGAATACTAGTGGTGCAAGAGATTTTCCTCTTTATTCAACTGGAATCGCTACCAAAGCACCTAATACTGAGAAAACCATGTTCCCAAGGCACTGGGCAAATAAAAAAAAAAAAACTGATTAATAAAGATGTAAATTGTAAGCAAAACACGCACTCATTTACCATTTATCTTGCTTTTGAACAGTGGGCAAACATTTCTTGACCAAAGATGTAAATTGTAAGCAAATTACACCCATCTGAAGACAAGGGGCATGAATTTCCAGGTGTGAGAGCCAATGAGATATCAGCCATACCAAAGCTATTGAAAAAAACTGGGCATGCATGGTCAGGAATAATGTATTTAGGGGATAAAAGGAGACAAAATGTACAAAGCCAGTGGCATGGTGATAGATAGAAATATTAGTGTGTGTGTGTGGGGGGGGGGGGGGGGGGGGGGGGGGGGGGGGGGGGGGGGGGGGGGGGGGGGGGGGAGATATCGGGAAATAGTATTGGTTTTCCATTACCCACCACCCTCCTTAGTAACTAGAACCAAAGATGAGAGTGATAATTACTCTCTCACTCTTCTTATGCAATGACTACATCATCCCAATCACATTCACCCCACTTTAATTTTTCTTTAATGTCTCAGATTTCATCTCATTATCAATTTAATTCACAACCCCTGGCCCAAGTATGTCCTAAAGCTGATAACCATTGTACTTAAATAACCTAATTGAACTACTAAAGAAATAGGAATCATATCCATTCTTCTTTTGCATTGATAGCAATCATCTACGACATAAAATAACTTGACGTGGCTATCAAACAACGATGTTCCATAAATTTCCTTGCCAATTTACCTGTTGCTCTAGAGTGGTCAACATGGATATCATGATGTCAGTAAAAAAATTAAAGGGGGATATCAGTAATGATTGACAAGGATTAGGAAAAATCTATATACGATTGCAGCAATGTGACAATGTTGGACAATAACCAACAGTTGGAAAATGGTAACCAAAGCATTATGACAAATGATTAACATATGGAATGGGAAGAAGTAGATGAAAAGGGAAAGAGACAAAGTACTTGGAGACGGAGCATTCTTCGAGCTGCTTAACTTCCTCTTTGGCAGCCATGTTTTCCAGATCCTCCTCTCGAATGGTCTAAACAAAACCATGCTCAATTCTCATACCATGATAGTAATTTACAATAAGTTTATCAAATAACTCATAGTTACCACACCTAATTATCAATAAGATCACATTCAACTAATTAGTATAGTATTAACAACAACAAATTCCGTCAAATTGTAATGAATCGATATTTTATTAGGAAGAGGATAATTTAAGTAATTTATAATAATTTGGATATCAAGGAGTTTCTAGAATTTCCTAGGGTTAATTTATCTATAAATATAACCAAGTGTGAAGGTGTAGGCATGAAGATTATTGATGAGAGAAACGGAGAAACATTTGTATTGTAGATTCGTCTTGGGAGTGGCAAACTACTCGGAAGTTGTTTAGGTTGTTAAATGAATTTTAGTGCATATTCCATTCTCTACATTTCATCCATAACATATCACCATCATCACACACCATCATCTCACATGTTCTGCCTAAATATCAGGCCATAACACAAACCGAAAAAAAAACAATCGAAACAATTGATAAAAAAAAAAAGTCATGGGTTTTTCTACACGGTACCCTKGAGTTTTTGCGGATTCTATGCCGTACCCTTGTAAATCAAAAATTCTATATGGTGCCCTTGAGTTTAATCAGATTTGTAAAGTGTATCCTAAATTGAATCATTTAACCACACATGAAAAATATTAAAGGAAAAAAATATTAAAAAAGAGAAATTAAAGGAAACAGATAATTGATCTAACTCTGAACTCCTTCATCTCCACACGATCTCTTCTTCAACAAACAAAAAAATTCTTCTTCATTCAAACTCATCCTCTTGCTTCAACTACATCCAACTCCTTARGAACAACAAACCAGAAATTGCCAATCACTCAAAATTGGGGGTGTGCACGAGTAAACAAAATTTTAGATGGGAGGATTCGTTTTCTTCGATTGGCTATTCATGAAAGAAATCAAAGAATATAGCTATTCATAAAAGCTATTCATGACCGTAGCTATATAAGTTATTCATGATTATAGGCTTGTAGATATATAAGCAATAAAGCTACGTGCACATTGTGACTTGTGAGCCTTCTGAACTCTTTATTTGGGTTTTTTTTTTATGTTACTTTGTTCTCTATCGTTGGTGTTTCGGTTTTTCTGCATGTGTTAGTTGATTAGTGAAGTTTCATTTTAGTGGGAAATAAAGTATACTCATAAATAGCAAACAAACAACAACTATTAATAAGTACTTTATTCTGATTTCTGAAGTAGTAAAAAATAACCTGCAATATAATCTGCAAATGAAAATCTGCAATATAATCTGCTATTCATACATTTCCAATAATCAGATAATCGTGTTGCTAATTGGATATTTGGATAAATAAAAAAAAATACATAATACAAACAATACTTGAAATCTTACCAACCAAAATAACAATATAAAAGTCTTACAATACTTAATGCCTTACAACCCAAAATAACAATAGAAAAGTTTTACAAATTCATCTTTTGAGTCTTCATACTTTTTCACGACAAGTGATAATGTTTTTTTGAATTTTAGGAGATGACAATTAATAATTTTTTGGTGCATTATGGAAAGTGTGTTTTTTTTACAAACTAAACCTTTTCCGCCTAGCCACTTCAAAAGCTCAAGAAAATTACCCTCATTATATATTTATATGACTCTTCACTCACTTGCATTATCAAACACGAGATTTCTTTTTATTCATATTTCTCATAAGCCACATTATGATCACTTTTAATTCCACAAACATGTTTTTGCAACCTATCCGATTTATTCCAACCCCTAAATTCCCCATGAACAAATGCATCGTTGTCATAAAATCCTCCTTGAACAAATAACAAGCAAAGCAAAGCGCGGCATTTTTTTAAAACATTATATTCAAGCCAATCATATTTTTGTTCAACCGGATTTCTTTCATTTGAGAAATAATCCATTATGTATCACTATCTTCATTCAATGGTTCAATTAACAATTCCTAATTAAATTTAAAATAAGAATCAATTTGTTCAAAAAAATGAAATAAGAATCAATTAACAATTCTAAGTGTCRAAAAATTCAACAAGGCAACAATAATCAACCAAACAACATCATACATCAAATTAACAATTGATGAACAATTTAACCAAACAAACAAATCAACAATTGAACAATTTCACTCATTAAAAACAAATTAGGCAAGTTTATAATCAATTCAAACTAAATTGTAAATTAGGGATTTAGGGTTCATAAAATTGAAGTACAATACAATTATACAGATTACAAAGATACAATTTAAACAAGACAATAACTATTTAATTACTAGTCCATTAAGATTTAAGAAACAAATTAACAAAAAAACTCACAAAACAGTTAATATTCCCATCCAGAAAATGGTTGCTTGATTTGAATGAGTGTTATGCTTTGTTTGTTGTAGTTTAACTACGGAMTATTATATTTCATTGTTGGTCTTCAAATTCAGCCCCAATATCATAAATAATTCTGCCCCAAAATCACCCAAAACCAAACAACACTATAGAACCTCCCAAACAACAGAGAAATTGAAACAAAGCTCATTYTAAATGCAACAAAATTCAGACAAAACTCAAYCAAAATAATTCAAACAAAAAAACTGGAAAATTGAAACAAAATAATGAAATGGGGGAAGAAGAGGAGAGAGAAGAAGAATACCTTAAAAAAGCGAAACCCTAATATCGAGCAACCACACAGCAGTGGCAATGCAACAATAGCAGCGGCAGCGCAACACCAGAGAGATCAGACACCAGAGGACGCCGTCCGTCGAGTGAGTGGGGGCCACGCCTATAAGAAGAGGAGAGAGAAAGGAGTTTGGATTGTGAATTGTGATTTTTTTTCGTTTATGCTTAGTATTAGATTATGTAATTGGGCTTCTTATTGTTTGGCCCAGAAGGTAACATATCACACACAAAAAAAAAGCATTTTCTCCAAACGGGTTAAACGCATTATACGGGTTGAGATGTCTAACTCGAACCTGACTCGTGTATTTAACGGGTTTTGTCGCATCGTGTCATTGAGCTAAACGGGCTGGAAAGTTTGCACTAATTCACTAATAACGGGTCGGGTTCGTTCCGTGTTTTAACGCCTCTGCTATCAACAAATCTAAAGGTCCTAAGTAATCTTCTTATTCTAATAAATTTCACCAATGAAATTTCACTTTTTTAAAAATTAACTAGTGTTTTGGCTCAAACAATAACATCGATTTATCGACATTATCCCAAGCAATAAATATAAGCAGTGATATGTTTCATAAATAATTGATTTTTTAAAAGTATATTTTGTAATTTTTGTTCAAAATACAATCGGTCAAAAATTTGAACATAAAAATAGTACTCGTCGGTTCGTCGCTTTAACTAAAAAACTACTCCCTCTAATTCTTTTTACCTGCATCATTCCATTTTGCACAGTTTTCAAGACACAACTTTGACTACTAATAACTTAAATTGTATTGTTTAGAAAATTAAAAAGAATTGATATTAATAAACTATGCATTAAGACTAATCTAACAACATCTCATTTGACTATAAATTTGCCAAAAAATTGATCAAAATTTACTAACTTTGACTCCCAAAAAGAGACTGGTGCAAGTAAAAAGAATCGGAAGGAGTAAGTGGAAGGAAAATACATCACATTTAAATTCGTTGAATACGATCTTAAGACTTAAATTATAATTTACTTTAAATGACAATTAATAGAGTTAGTGTGAATTAGTGGTTAAAACTTATCACTTCATTTTTTTTTGGGACAATAAGTAATTTGTAAAATTGGTGGCTTCGCCGAGCCTAGGCGTGGCTGCCATGGGCTGGGCGCCTAACCCAATCGTCACCCCATTTTTTTGTCGATTTTTTGCGATGTGGGGTCGGTTGTGGTGGATGTGGTGAGTTTGATGGCCGGTGGTTGCGAG
The DNA here is from genome assembly GCA_008642245.1 of Bassia scoparia. NCBI lineage: Eukaryota > Viridiplantae > Streptophyta > Magnoliopsida > Caryophyllales > Amaranthaceae > Bassia > Bassia scoparia. Next base: position 72,660 of record SNQN01000128.1, read on the forward strand.
TTGGGGGTCTGGATGGGTGGGTTTGGATGGCCCGTGGTTACGGGGTGGCTTGGTGATGGTCGGTATGTTTGTGGAGCAAGGGTAATAAAGAAAGTTCACACGAAATGTAGACTTTAATTCCAATAAAAGTGAACTTCGTTTGACATTCTCTTTTTAGAAAGGAGTTGCATCCTAGTTATAATATCCTCTACTCGTATAAAAAGAAGACTAGGTCAAACAAAATCAATATTTTTTAGTAATTTTCCTATTCCCATTTTACCCTCTTTACTTTTAATTTACATTAACACCCTTACTATCTTACTTTTAAATTTTAAATTTTTTCTTATACTATTTTTAAAGAGAATCCTTAACTTATTCTTGTTTCTTATTTGTCATTAATACATTTTATTTTTCTTTATTGAAACATTTTACTATGCATTTCTTTTCTACTCCCTACGTTACGTAATATTTTTTGCACTTTTTCATTTGGCCGTTCCGTAATAATTTATACATTATTCTTTATTCTATTTTGAATATGCTTTTACTATTTGTTAATAGGGCGAATCTGTCAATTTCTCCTACTTTCCCTCGTTCACACATTATCTTTCCAATTTTATTTTTTCCTTTTAAGCAACTTTCCTTATACTTCCTTCGTAACGCAATTAAAGTAACAATTGAATTTTGTAAACGAGCAAATTAGTCAATAATTTTAACACAATAAAGAATAATAAATTTATTATGTTAAAATTATTTTGATTAATTTGATCATTTGCTATGTTAATTCTCTTCCTCGAAATAGACTAGTATCGGAGAAAAAGGGAAAGAAGAGTTGGAAATATTGCGTGCTCCGTTGAAGAGAGGATCTAGAGGGAGATGTTTGAGGTGTGAGAAGTGAAAGTGAAATCACTGTAAAAACAAGTGGAGTGTTTCCAAATCGAATCGAAAACGCGAAAAGTAACGCCATTGCCACTTGCCAGGAGCAGTTAAACGATTACCGATAGGATCGAAGATGGGTCCTCCTCCTCCTCTTCCTCTACAGTTCTTTAAAGTGTATCAACCCCATCAGTCTTCTGAATCTCTGGTAACTCACAGTCACTCCTTTGCTATGTTATCTTGCTTCTTCTCTTTTGTTTTTTTTTTAAAAATTAAATTTGGTAATTGAATAATAATGTGCAGATGATCCCACCCGCATTCGAAGATAAGATAACGGGGGAAAAATACAGAACAGGGTGATCTTAAGAATGGTGTGGGTAATGATATGGCTTGTTGATGTTAAGGCGGCTAATATCCAGAAGCGCTTAGCTTTGAAGGCCGCTGGCTCAGTTTTGTCTCGAAATCGCTTGGAACCGCGTGACTTTCTGGTGTGTTAGGTACCTCGGTCAGCGATTTTTCCATTTTTATTCTTGCCAAAAATGGATGCCAAAGGAACTTGTTGCTGCCGAGGAAACTCATCAAAGCTCGCAGACGAGTAGTAGGTACCACGTCACTTTCTCACTCTGATTGTCTTTTAAATTCAGAACTAGACAGATAAATTGGAAGGAATTTCAACATCTGTTTTAACTACTCTTTTGGATTTTGATCTGCTCAGCCAGTACTAGTATGCAAGCTGTTTCTTAATCTCTTTTGATACTTAATCATATTATATGAGGTAGACACATTCTGTATTAATACAAAATAAGCATTTCAAGTTTTCAACTGTCTTGACCAAGTTTGCTAATATAATATTCTGTATGCCAAATAAGAAGGATTGCAGAATCAGACAGCTTGATTTTTATAATGCGTTTGGCAATTGCCTAACTCTAAATGTCTTCAATACCCCTGCTAAAATTCCAACCATTCTCAACTTTTGCTTCTTTTTTTTCCTCTGTTTGTTGACAATGCTTCTTACAATCTTACATCTATAAAAGGGTAGTTAAGAGAAAAGYCATTTGGTCACCAACTTGGGTCTTGGGTCCCACAAAACTCAGATTCAGCTCTTCCTCACAATTCTTCATTCAGTAGAAAAAACGGAGCAAATCTCCATGAGCAGATTCATCATTAACTTGTAATTCTAGAATAAAATAGTAAACCTGKCTACCCTAGGCTGTTTTTTAGCCTTTTTCTCCCAACTAGTATGCTGGTCAAGATTTCTAATAATTTTGCAGAGAATCTGTTATTTGAAGCAAAACTGATATCTTCTTGCAGTCTGAAACCAAAGCATTAGTGGTTGGAAAAATGGCAGAAGCAAAAGACATATTCAAGTACATTGCTTATGCCATCTTTTTCCTCCCTATCTTTGTCCTTCTTTTTCTTCTTGGATTTGTCAAGAGTGAGCTCTCTCTCTCTCTCTCTCTCTCTCTCTCTCTGATTTCTTTCCTGCTATCATGCCATGCCATGTTTTCTGCAGATTTGAACCGGTTGATTTATCATTTACCTTACCCTTGCAGGTGCAATTTTCTGTCCTTTTGTATTTCTGGTGATAGCTTTTGGGGACACAGGTGTTGTAATCGGGCTATGGCCTTGTCATCTTTTTTACAGCATATATTGCATCATCAGGTAATTTCTTAACATCCCTTTTCGCAAATGAATTCATTAGTTCAGCCTGCAGGATCTAACTTGTTTATTTGGTCTATTAGAATGTATTCCTGAAATGATTTCTAGGAAAAAAAAATAATAGAAAGAAACTAACCATGACGAGATATACTGAGATATTTTGTGATTTGATTTTCCAGGACTGAGAAATTTGGGCCATATCTGAAGTGTCTGCTGATTCTTCTATCACCCATACCAATTGCAATATGGACAGTGGTAGGGGTGGTGGGCAGTGTGGTAATGGCAATATACTATGCTTTCATTTGGCCTGTTATGGAAACTTTTAAGGCAATCAGTAAGGAAGGCTTGTCAGTTCCTCAGAAGTTGGTCAAATGCTTCACGGTACCCTTCAAAGCTCCCATATGACTTTCATATAGGCTATGTTTTATGCTCTCTACTTATGGATTTAAACTTGTTTCAATTAGGATGGTACTTGGAGCAATGTATGGGGGGCATGCACTATTGTGCGCGATTTTGCAGATTTCTCCTTCCATTCMTATTTCTCTGTGATGGATGGATTACTTGAATCAAAGGAAGAGAAGCCCATTGAACTCAAGTATGTTTCTCTGCCRAAACGACATTTTACTTGAAGCATTTTATAAAGAAATGCTGTCATTTCTGCAGATATGCTAAAAAGGCTAGTAGTGTAGTACTATTTGTTGTTACATGTGTAGTATTTACGAATCTCTGTACATAAGACTTTAAAACAAAGATTAGAACTTTATAAGGCTGTCAGGGCATCAACAAAAAGTTGAACAATAGTTTTATGTGACTGTCCARACTCCACACAAACGAATTCATCGTAGTTACTAAAAAAATTTCAGTGTTGTTTGAAACTAAGCCAATCTAATCTATGTTATTTATGCTCTTTTTATATCTGAAAACTCCACTTTCTTTGACAAGGGAAGCTAGTAAAGATTCATTTTGGAAAAATACTCTCCGTTTTTAAGAAATGCTCTCGTACATTTCAAAACTTGTACCATTTTCTAAATTAGTTGCGCAGGGAACTCACTCCAAACTTTGTAAAGTGTAATGCATTGGCCATTAGCCAAATGCCAATATATTGCATCAAAAGATTCCTAAGATAAGATCCAAAATTTTATGAGGAAATGATGCCATGTTTTTATGAATAATGCAACCAGATATACTTTCTCCCTTTCCCAGTCTCYAATAAAATGCAACGAAGCAAAACTTTATAGTTCACAAATAATAGCCTTTTGTTACATCTAATTTTAATTGGAGGAAGTACTATTATGGGTACATTAGTTCCCTATTGGATAACAATGCAGGCCAAAATCAGAAATATCAACTCCAGATTGTTTCTTGTCTCTTAATCGCTAGCTAATTTCTTTTTTTAAAATGTTCTTGAAGTTCTTACATCTTTCTCTTTCTGCATATACAGGATTTTACAAATTCCAGGGTGCATTCTTTGTGCTGTTCTTGCTATTGTGGTGGATGTCTTATTCATTCCTCTGATAACACTCTACAAAGCTCCAATTTTGCTGTTTAAAGGATGGCATCGGTTAGTACAAGATCTTGTGGGGAGGGAAGGACCCTTCCTGGAAACTGTTTGTGTCCCTTTTGCAGGGCTTCTGGTTCTCTTATGGCCAATTGCTGTCCTTGTAGCTATCATTTGTGGAATTCTGTCAAGTATTGGATTTGGGTGCTATGCTGCTGTGGTTGTATATCAGGTATTTTTTCATTTGTCTCTGGTTACCCTACATGCTTACATTGATTGAATTTATGGGCACATTATCGATCCCTTTATACATCAGAATTTACAAGAGATTCTTTCCTAATTTGGATCAGCAATGATMTGTAGGAAGAGTCTATTAAGAAAGGATTGCTTTACGTCATAGCATCAGTGTCCATTTTCGATGAGTACACTAATGACCTTCTATATTTGAGAGAAGGCTCTTGTTTTCAAGGATATTCTATCTATTTGGTTCCTTTATTTGATTTATTTTTTACATATAATTTTTTTGATAATGTTACTGCTTAGTTTTGAGTGCTTTACATGAGTAGTATAAAAGTATAACCATATTTATTTGGGCAGCCAGACATATCGAGGAGTGACTCCAGTGTTTTCTTTGCTTCCCGTGAAGGGATGCAGTGAGCAACTTGATGGTGCCATACATAAGGAGCCTCTTTTGAGGACACCTTCTGAAAAGAAGGAGGGCATTGATGCATATAGTAAGTGTTGTGAGCTTATGAAATATCTCTCTGTATGAAGAAAAGCTTCTAAAATTTATACTTGCCAACTGATTTATGAAACAGATATGGGACACATTTCTTCAAAGCGTTGGAATGTTGGAAAGAGTTCTCGGAAAAGGATCATTACAACTACAGATCTTGATGCATGGAGCAGTCAAAGAACAACAAGATTGTCAATGTAGGATTCCTGCTTATGTATTCCTGGATTGCTTCCTCTACTCTATTAAGAGTGGCTCGTCAGGATTTCTTTTGAGTGAGTGTGAGCTTCTCCCCTTCTCTCTTGTCTGCAATTCTGATTTTTGTAAACTAACCTTTAGGTTTTGATTTTTTATTTTTTTTTTTCAGGAAACAATGTTGAGTTGACAAGTGTGAACAGGCCGAGGGAGGATATTTTGATTGGTTTTTGAGCCGATGAGCTCATAGAAAGGCGCTTAGGAGCCTGAAATTGGTGGAGTCTGAAGAGTTATATCTCTATAACTGTTGCTTTACAGTGGAGATACGACAAGATGGAAGCTTGGATAATGGTGGTTCCCTCCACATGATGAAATTAGGAGAGCTCAATTAGAGGGCATTAGTAGAAGGTAAGCAGTCATTCCTATTACAGATCCATTATTAGATTATGAGTATGACAAGGTTAGACCATTACTCACATTCTACATAATATATGCTTGATTCTTGATATTGTGTCTGGAATTATGGCTGCAGGGGTTCTGCTTGACAATCTCAAGGCTGCCAACATCTCGGCGAAGATTTGTTTCAAGTGGTGAAGGAGATAGCACAAGAATCAAACAAAGTTCATATTTTTAAACCAGCAGCAGTATGAGATTAATTTTGGGTTCACAAACTTGGTATCAAAGATTGAACAGGTCAATCATTTTTTACCACACTATTATTTCTTTGCAAGGACTGCTTGTTCTATTGATATGCGATTGTAGAAACAAAATTTAGTCATGCTTACTCACTAATTCTAGATTATCTTGCTGTTATGCTTCCGCATGATTTTTTTGTTATATCAATGTTCTCATAGGAACAATATCCATTCTCGTAAATCATGAACGGGCTTCAATTCTATATGTTTTGCACAGATAGATTTTCACTCCGCAACTTGTGCTGATTTACTTGGATGCTGTATAAGGATATTCTTTTTTATACTTGTATAAATACTCTGGAACAAAATAGGAGAAAACAGCAAGCTAAAAAGACTCTTATTCTGGTAATTGAAGTTAAACGTCAGTATGTTACTGTGAAATTGTTACATGCTGTGTACATATACTATGAAACATGTTGCATACACTGATCAGTGAAGGAGGTCAATGATCAGAGCATCTAAAGATCAAGAGGTTGTTTGAAGCACTCAATAACCACTGGAGAATCTGGTCTCCTATGCTGTAGCTGTTCATAAGCTGTCAATTGCCGGACCCTTGGAGCACCTTTTCTTGCAAGAAATGTGCAGGATAATCTATATGACATCAGAATTCCAGCGAGTATCCAACTGAACTGTAAATTTGCCAATGCTCTTGCTCTGAATCAGCCTCAGGGGATCCACAAGTGACTGCTCCATGCGCATATGCATCTACTACTGCTAGCTATTCATGCTGCGTAAAACAACTTTAGGGACAAACACTTGGGAACCCAGAGCATGAATCCATGTTACAAACCCAGCACCCTTGGAAAACACAAGAACCCGAAAGTACAAGTGCTGCAGGAAAACTGCAGGGAAGGCTGTAGTGGCTACAGCCGGCGAGGAAATGAGATTGACCAATGAGCTGCAGCATCCATGGTACTGACCTTCGAGCCAACGTGGTCAGTGGAGTGAAAACGAAGCAGAAATAGTTCCTGGCCAAAAAATGATGCAGCCATGATTCCAACAACACAGAGGACTGAGTCAGATATTGAGTGACCTCAGCAAAGTAGGTTAAACTTGTAAAGATGGCAAGTGGGAGGAACATGGTAGCATCCAAAGTTTGTCGAGTTTGAAGGAGAGATGGAAAGCGGGGTAATCAAGGACTTGGAGGATGATTGCAAGAAGAGAGAAAGACAGGATGAGGATGAGTTCCAACTCCTTGAGTTTAAAGAGAGAATTATTGAAAYGGTACCAAAATCTRGAGATAAAATTAGCATGGCCTTTGAGGTAGTAAGTTCTTATGGCGTTGATAGTGTGCCATAGACCAAGAGTTGCCAGAGCTAAACCAGGAACAAAATGCCCAAGAAAAGTCCCCATTCTCTCTTTCACWAGAATGTASTTTAAGTGGTTGGATGGTATATATGCCAAGTAGAACAGCAGCATTGCTGCTACTATATATAAACCGGAATCGGACCGAATGAGTATTTGTTTTTCTTTGACACACGCAAGGTAGTGGTGTAGTGGTGTAGTGGTGCATGGTGCATAGACATCCCACAAATATATGAAAAGATACCTCCAATCATCCCAATTTCCAATAGTACGTAGACTACCACCTTTTCAAATGGCCCTTTCAGAGAAAGTAAATATGGACATTCATAAAAAAAAAAAAAAAAAAAAGAGGATCATACTATAGTGATCATCAAGTAATCTAGGAAAGTAACATAAAAGGTTTCTGATCACATTAATCAGTCATTTTGTGATAATATATTATTGGGATCAACAAAATCAAAACATATACTATACGGAATACGGACCATGATTGATTAACTCTTAGGGTTGACAACCCTCTTATCATTGACTTTTCCTTGATCTAAAATACATTGTAGCTTTCAATATTATACTAACTCATTCTAACTTATTACACATAAATTATTATTTAATTTTATTGTATCTAAAGGGTTACCAACCCTTCGGATCAATCAAACATTTTCCATTATTATTAGTGTTCTTAAGGTGGATTATTAATAGGCTGATGAAAGTCATGTCAGCTCCCCACCTTGTGGATTGTGATGGAAACATGACAAATTAAATCAATGCTTATAAAGAAATATCAAAAGTGAAATAATAAAGAGTAACCCAGTAACCCACTTCATGAGGTCCAAGAGACCACTAACAATTTAGTGCAGCTACGGAGTAGTAAAATTAAACATTACAACTTTATTTATTGTCCCAAAGGATGGGGAAAGGGCCTTTAGATGAAGCAATGATATTTTAAAAATAGTAGAAAACAAGAGATTTTATTTTTTAATTTTTTTTGGTAAGTAAGAAGAGATTTTGGATGTAAGCTTTCTGGATTCCATAAGTCCAAAACCCCAAAGTAGCTCAATCAACTTATCCTTGTATTTTTGTATTCTGATGAAAAAAAATGGCCAAATACAGAAATCATAGAAGTCTTTCGAAAAAACAAAATGAAGGAAAATAAATCTTAAAATAGCCTCTATATGATCGATATGAGATTAAGTTTTATACCTTATATTAGACCGCAACACACTAATATGATACTTATATCATAATAATAGACGACCTTTTGCCAAGTTTCAGCCTCAAACAAAAAGAATCATCGGAACTCACRTCAAATGGAGTCATATGCAAATCAAAATTTGTGTGCCTTTATCATATGACCATTGGAACTCAATGTACAGTTGTTGAGCATTTTTTAAACATTAGTTTGGAAGTTTATTTTTCGTGGATTATGATCTTCGATTCCCCCCAGAAAAAATAAAAATAAAAATTGTACGACATGGTAGMGCCAACATATGATGAGATATCGTCAAATTTTAGCATCAGATACCAACTATAGGGTCCAATAACACAAGTTCTAATCGACACAAAATTATTGTGGTTTCATCATTTGCTCTACAATGCAATTCATACCACCTCATTTCACACTAAAATTTGACATGACTTCATCATTTGTAAAGGAACTCCACTTACAAATATTTCACGCCAATTAGCGGCCACTTATTCGTGATCCCTCCTATGATGCCCTAAAACGTCCATCATTTTCAAATCGATCTCATTTTGTCCTAGATTTTTGTTCGTACGCATATGATGACATCCTGTCGAATTTCGCCCTTAAATATTGACTACGTCTTAAGATAAGCATCTTTCAAGACCCCATGAACACTGCGCTTTGCCCACACAAGACCCCCATGAGTTCATGACACGATGCCTTGCCCACATAAAGCCTATGACCCCATGACTTGCCCAAATGTTGCTCACACAAGGCACCAAGGGCTTCGACCACACAAGACACCAAGACCCTTAATTGCTGTTACAGTTTGAACAAGTTTTTTTGTCCCGCACACATGGACAGCTAAATACGAAATACGAAGTATAAATTTGTGGATAAGTCTGATCCAAATACGGGCCAAACCCAACTCGGGCCAAACCTGACTAGGCCTGCATTTGATGACCTCTAATGTTAATGTTTTCTTCCCCAAAAAAATAAAAGTAAAAAATAATAGTGGTTCTGGAGAAAGTTTCTTCTCCGGCGAGTCAAAAAGTGAAGAGCCGGAAACACGAATGGATATGAGTAAGTTGAAAGTAGAAGCACAAATTTAATTAATTATTAAGGAAGACATGCGAAAGCGAGGAGAAGAAGATGCAAGAATTCACATCAACAGCAGCAGCTTGCTGGTTCTTCTCTCGGTTGCCCTCGCCAAGGACGACCCCTCGCCGCCTCCTCCACCGCCTCGTCCGCCACTCACGATCCCGACGACTCTAATCGACTCAACGCCGTCAACTCACTCCACCGACTCATTCTTTACCCTCCCAACTCACTTCTCGTCTCCCACTCCGCCACCTATCTCTTCCAAGCCTTCTCTCAGCTCCTCTCCGATAAGTATGTCGTCTCTTTCTCTGCTCCTTTTTTTTTCCTACTGCCTTTTAGGTTTTTTTTTATTTGAATTTTTAAACACTGCTTTGCATTCTTAATTTCATCCTCATATTTTGTTTGGCTGAATCATTGATCATCTTGTGCTTTAGCATGATTTATACTTCGCAATCGGTTCATGCATCACTGTTTCAATTTTAGCCTTGTGCTCTTGTTTCTGATTGATGTACATTTCCTCAATTTCTAATTTTTGGATTATCACCTTATTATCTACTATATATTTCTATATATGTATATATGTTTGCTTGAGTTTCCTTAGTTCACTTGCTTTGCTATATAGTATATACTTGGTTCTTCTGATATATTCAAAGACCGAAGAGAATTAACAATGTTGCCATAAACRGGTGAGTAATTCCTGTCTTACATGTGGCTCAGATTGTARTCAGTACGCCGCTCTGCAGCCACCGCATATGGAGCCCTTTGTTCTGTCTTGTGTTCCATCCCGGCAGGTTCCAATGGAAGACAGAACCATGCTATGCATGGCACTTTGGTTGACCGTTTTGTTAATTGGGCTTTGCCGTTGTTAAGCAACGGCAATGCTAATGACGGATTGATAGAGCTGGCTCTCGAAAGTCTGCGGGAATTCCTTACTGTTGGGGATGTAGGGGCAACAGAACGCTATGCTTTTTCGATACTTAAAGCATGTCAAGAACTTCTTGAGGATGAGAGGACCTCTTCCAACCTACTACATCAGCTTCTTGGTGTCTTAACTGTCATATCCTTAAAGTTTTTTAGATGTTTCCAGCCCCACTTTGCTGATATAGTTGACCTGCTTCTCGGATGGGCAATGCTTCCTGATCTTGCTGAATCTGATAGACAAGTTATTATGGACAGCTTCTTGCAGTTTCAAAAATATTGGGTGAGTAATCTGCAATTCCCTTTGGGTTTATTGTCCAAATTTTTAGGTGATATGGATATGCTGCTTCAAGATGGAAGTCGTGGAACTCCACAACAATTTCGCAGACTGCTTGCTTTGTTATCTTGTTTCTCTACTGTACTAAAATCTACGGCTTCAGGTCTGTTAGAAATTAATCTTCTCGAACAAATGATTGAACCTCTAAGTATAATGATTCCAAAGTTGCTGGGTTGCTTGTCTTTGATGGGAAAAAAGTTTGGATGGGCAAAATGGATTGAGGATTGTTGGAGATGTTTGACTCTTTTGGCTGAAATATTAGGTGAAAAGTTCTCCGTTTTTTATCCACCAGCTCTTGATGTATTATTTCTGAGTTTYGGTTTGAATGACAGCTACAAACCAGCTGGAGGTGGGAAAATTACATCTCTTCAGATTCATGGGGTTTTAAAGACGAATCTGCAGCTATTGTCACTGCAAAAGCTTGGGCTTCTCCCTTCTTCTGTTGAGAAGGCTTTGCAATGGGATGCTCCAATATCTCAGTTGCGTTTGCACCCAAACCACTTAGTTACAGCCAGTGCTGCAGCTACCTATGTATTTTTGCTTCAGCATGGGAATGATCTAGTTGTTGAACAATCAATTAACTCAATGTTTGAAGAGACAATCTTGTTGAAAGATATGTTAGACAAGGTCTTTGTCAGTAGAATCGAGGATAATAAAAATCGAAGTGGTATTTCTTACACGAAGATGGAGTTGCTTGCTTTAATTAAGTTTAACTTGAAAGTGTTACTAAGCTGCATATACTTAGACAAGACAGATAGATTAATTGGCTCACCTGACATGGCCAGTTTGTTACTCAAAAGGTCAGAATGTCTGGCGTTATATGTAATTACAAAGCTGCATCCTTTCCAGTTGCCTGTAAAAATCTTTGTACAGCTGCAAGTTGTTATTCTGGAGACATTGGAAAGAATTTCTTCAGTCGAGCTATCCAGCAAGTACTCCTTGGAATTTTGCAAAAACAATTCTGTTCAGAAGACAATTAAAGTTGGCATGGATCACAATTTCATTGTTGAGCATTTAAACAAATACAGTAGCATTCTTGTGAATGCGCTTGCAGTTGATTCTCCTCTTTCTGTTAAAGTTAAATCCCTTGATTGGATTTATAAATCGTGTGAGGACGCAACTAGAATATATGAAAGGTTGAACATAGATCCGAACTCTTACGAAGATGCTGGATATAGTTCCTCTGTATGGACTCTGGTTTCCTCTGTGCTTGGTGCTGCATTTGACAGGGAAGCAAAAGTGAGGTTGCAAGTCGCCACTGTATTTGACATGCTTTTACGAGCAAAACTTCTACATCCTAGACACTTCTACCAGATGGCAGATCTGGTCCTTGAAAAGCTTGGCGATCCAGATTCTGTTGTAAGAAGTGCTTTTGTAAAACGCCTTTCCTTTTTCCTCCCCTTTGCTGTCTATCTCTGTGGTTCATTAGATTGTGGAGCAGGTACAATCGGAAGGCTCTCTCTCAGCAAGTCTGATAATAGAACTGARTTGCACTGGCGGCAGTTGTTTGCCCTGAAACAGCTACCACAACGTTTGCAGCCACAGCAACTTGTTTCCATTTTGAGTTACATCTCGCAACGATGGAAGGCGCCTCTTTCTTCTTGGATTCAACGGCTTATTCAGAGTTGTAATTGTGCAAATGACTTGACTCAAAMTCAGTTAGAGGAAACAGGAAGTTCTAATGGCAATAGTATATTGCAGGACATAAAACTGGAAGTTGATGTTCTTGAAAGAACCAGCCTAGTGAATAACTTAGCTGGTGTATGGTGGGCTATACATGAAGCTGCTAGGTATTGCACAGGTACTCGTCTTCGGACCAACCTTGGCGGACCAACTCAAACATTTGCTGCTCTGGAGAGAATGCTTTTGGATGTAGCGCATATGCTTCAAATTGATAGCAAACAAAATGACGGAGGTCTAAGCATAATAGGTTCAAGTGGTGCCCATTTACTGCCTATGAGGTTACTACTGGATTTTGTTGAGGCTTTGAAGAAAAATGTGTACAATGCTTTTGAAGGTTCTTCTGTGTTGCCTTTTTCTTCTCGTCAGAGTTCCTTGTTTTTTAGAGCTAATAAAAAGGTTTGTGAGGAGTGGTTTTCACGCATCTGTGAACCAATGATGAATGCTGGATTGTCATTGCAGTGCCATGATGCAATTATCCAGTACTGTTCTCTACGGTTGCAAGATCTCAAGAATTCTGCGGTTTCATCCTTAAGGGAAAAATCTCGAACTCAGGTGGGTGAGAATCCACATGATATTAGGAGAAGGTTAACTGAAGATGTTATGAGAATTGTGCAGCAAATGGCCCTGGCTCTATCTAGAAAACATGAATCGGCAGCTTTGATAGGCTTGCAGAAATGGGTGTGGTCGAGCTTTTCTTCTTTGTTTGATGAAAGCGAACAAGTTGGTGACATCTATCAAGCATCTGGACCTTTCTCGTGGATCACCGGCTTGGTACATCTTGCAGAAGGACAKTATGAAAAAGCTGCAGCTGGATTTACTCATGTGCTACAGACTGAGGAATCCCTTAGTTCTATGGGAGCTGATGGAATACAATTCATTATTGGACGTGTAATTGAGTGCTACTGTGCAATTTCAGATTGGCAGTCACTTGATTATTGGTTACTGGAGCTGCAAGCCTTACGGGCTAAGCATGCTGGAAAGAGTTATTCAGGTGCTTTAACTATTGCTGGAAATGAAATGAATGCAATCCATGCATTAGCTCATTTTGATGAGGGTGACATCCAAGCAGCATGGGCATCCCTGGATTTAACACCCAAAAGTAGCTCTGAACTTACTCTTGATCCCAAATTGGCATTGCAAAGGAGTGAACAGATGCTTTTGCAGGCATTACTTTATAAAACTGAAGACAAATRGGATATGGTMCTTGATGAGGTGCACAAAGCCAAGTTGTTACTAGATGAAGTTTTGACGGTCCTCCCTCTTGATGGGTTGCCAGAAGCAGCACAATATGCTATGCACTTGCACTGCATATATGCACTCGAAGAGAATTGCAGATTTGATAAAATTCAGGAGAAACCTAAACAGTCTGAATCAGTATTGGACTCTTTATGCCAGGTAGTATGTATGCCAATGAGTATAATTCACCAAGATTGTAGCTCATGGCTAAAGCTTCTCAGGGTGTACAAGAGCATCCTACCTACTTCATCTGTTACCTTGCATTTGTGCAAGGATTTAATGTCTTTGGCTCGAAAGCAGCAAAATCTTCAGCTYGCAAGCCACCTTCAAGTTTATTTAAGGGATCGAATTGATACTTGCTTAGAGGCAAGTAACAGCTTGTTTCTAACATCTAGCTTAAAGTATGAGGAGATACTGCTGATGTATGCTGAGAAGAAGTTTGCAGATGCATTCAAGAATATTTGGTCATATGTTAAATCCAGCTTTATGTTGTTAGAAAGAGTAGGATCTTCTGCTGATGATAGTCCATTGAAGGCTAAGGCATGCCTGAAGTTCTCAAAATGGCTGAGGGAGGATTATGCRGACTCTAGCCTGGAAAATGTTTTTTTGGATATTTTCACAGACTTCAACCAATTATGTGAAAGATATGAATCCTTGTTAGAAGAAAAGTTGGACTCTAAACCATGCACACCCCTCGCTATTCAGGAAATTGTAGGCGCAACAACAAAGTTGTCTACACAGCTTTGCCCTACTTTGGGCAAAGCTTGGACTTCATATGCATCATGGTGCTTTTCCCAGGCTAAAGAGAGTCTATTCCCAATTCAGGGAACTGTTTTCCATCCGTACTCTCTTTCTCCAGACCTTGGCCAAGAGTTGGCGCCAAAGAGGCACAGTTTAACTGAGGATGAGATATCAAGGGTGGGATTAGTTATTTCAGAGCTTGTTGCAAATGCTTCAAGTGAAGTGAAAGGGATGCATTCCTTGGTTGAGTTATCCAGTGACGTGGATCATCTAAATCTTACATCTTTGGTGCAGAAAGTAGTGAATATAATGGAGGCCGCAGCCGGGGCACCCGGTGTGGAAGACTTTGGTGCTGAATCTCTGTCTGCTGCTGTGTCTTCTCAGATTCGGTTGACCTTTCTTGATCAATTTACTCATATTGAAGAAAATGCTATATCATCTTCTGTCTGTTCTTTGGTTGATATTTGGTGGGCTTTGAGAAAGAGAAGAGTTTCTTTATTTGGGCACGCTGCTCATGGATTCATTCAGTACCTTTCATATTCATCTTCCAGACTTGGTAGTTTCACTTCCATTGATCGTGATAGTGGATCTTTTAGTAAAAAAACTGGAAGCTTAACCTTGAGGGCTACATTGTACATACTACACATTTTGCTCAATTATGGCTTGGAGTTGAAGGATACACTTGAACCAGCCCTTTCTGCAGTTCCTATGTCACCATGGCAGGTATCACTTTCACTACTGAATTACATATCTTTCTAGTGTTTATCTAATCATATAACTCTTCAACAATGCTCTGATCATCAGTCACGTGTAGGAAGTAACACCACAAGTCTTTGCTCGATTATGTTCTCATCCAGAACCAAAAACCCGGAAGCAGTTGGAAGGCTTGCTAATGATGTTGGCAAAGTCGTCTCCTTGGTCTGTTGTGTATCCAACTCTTGTTGATGTTAACGCTTCTAATGGGGAGCCAACAGAGGAGCTTCAGCGTATTCTGGATTGTTTGGTATGTAATTTATAGCTCTCAGCCTTTTTWTAAATAATTGGAGGAGTTCGCAAGCTACCTCCCAATTCCCAAGTGTGGGATATTCTCACACATTTACCCCAAGTTRGACCAATTTTTTTCCACATCCAATGTTTTAGGGTGGTTTTTCAAAGTTGGTCCTAAACCAAAAGGCAACTTGTTGCTAACGTATTAATCCGATCAATATGCCACCTTGCAGGTTGCTACTGGCATAACCCTGTCTGCCCTCAAATTCATAATTTCTTCTGTTATTTTCCGCCTATTTCTGTCACCTTTTCACGCTGTCCTTCCTGTTCTCATTAGCTCTTCATATTCATCTTAAATTGCCACTATCGCACATAACCCAACAAACCTAATTGTTAGGAAAAGCGGAAGCTAAAAGAACAAATACAAAATGTGTGGACACTGACTGGTCAACAAATAAAGATCTGATTCCAAGCCCAAAAGTCCATTGCAGGTTGAAGTTAATAGCACATTTTTCTTTCTCTCACTTCTACGGTACTTGTAAATTTGTGGCAGTGGTGTCATGTCGGKGGACCAATCACACTTTCCTCAGTCCTCCACTTTTGCCRTTTCTCACTTCTACAGTACTTGCAAATTAGGAACATATCACACAATTGCTGCCCTTTCTATTGCCGATAACTTTGACYCTTTTCTTTATTTTTAAGTCCATCCCCAAACAGCCCCTCACTGCCTCCTTTTCCATTTATGTTTTTCAAGGATTATTATTTTTTGGAAAATGATAAACATAGCCCTAAGGGCTATGCATGAGGTGCTAAAAGTGGAAAGAATTTTTTTAATCAAACATTAATTACATGGGTTGTTGACTTGTTGTGTTGTTTTGTCTTGTTTTCACAACTTATTTCCGTTTATAGTGTTGTATTTAATAGGACTACATATWACATTGTCCTTATTTTTTATTTAAATTGTTGTTTGTATAAATGCAAATCAGCGATCAATTTATCYCACCTAATGCTATTAATTTTTTTCTTCTCCCTTTCCTTCTTTTTCGTTGCTTTTCTTTGTTATAGATTACAAAAAAAGGGGAAGGGAGAATAATATGTAAGTCGTATGATACGAGATAATTTTGAGTTATCAATTATTGTGTGATTTGTGTTGGACCATGTTCTGGGCATACATGACAATTTGGGTCTTTTAGGCATACATAATTAAAACGTGGTTTCTCTGCAGTTGAATMAATGGGATTAGTTGGTCTTATTGGTACTAGTTGATGTTTGATTCCATTTTAAATATGTTATCGTTATACTAATTGCGGTGTCGTTTAGTGGTTAGAATTTCACATTTCGTGAAGATTATAAAAAATGAGGCCTGCAGATATACTGAAAATAGAGAAACAGTACACTGATAATGATGAAGGAGAGGGACTGGTAATGGTGGGTTTGGATGTTGGAGAAAGATTGTTACTGTGGTGGTTGTAGTAACGTGGCAGTTTGGGTAGGCTAGTGGGGCAAGGGATTCATCATAGGGGTGGACTGGTAAGTGTAGAGGAAGGGCTAATTGCAGACCTCATTCTGGTTTATTTTTCCTCAATGTTCTATTGCTGCGGAGTAYAAAAATAGTTACTTCCTTTGTTCCATTATAATTGCAACATAGGTAYTTGGCACAAGTATTAAGGAGAGGAGAGAGATTGAGAGAGAAAATGAGAGCTCATCCACATCAACTCATGTGATGAGGAGAGAGATAGAGAGAATGAATTACGAAATAAATTAATGTTTCAATTAAATTGAAACGACAAAAAAAAAAAGAAAGAAATTGTTGTAATTATAATGGAGCAGAGGAAGTATAGACTTCACCAATCATATTCATACTGTTTGTACATATTTATTACTCATGCACTATTCTGATGACGCGTGCAATGGTTGAAGATCTGATAGTCTTACTTGTTGATAATAGTCATGTTGGAGGCTTGTCGTAACTTAAAACCTTGGATTTATTCAAATTTATTGTCGATGAAGCAATATACTATGGATGCTTTGTTTTGTTTTTGTTAATATTCTTATTCACTTATTAGTTCTTAGTACCCCACCCCCATCCCACCCCTCATTGTRAAATCAAGACCTAAAATGGTCTTAATTAATGTTTAGCTTCTTCTTTTTCCATGTTTCTAATGTGAAAACCGCTTCTTCGATTTTGTTGATTGATGGTATATTTTATCTCATGCAGATGAAGCTTTATCCTAGACTGGTACGAGATGTTAAACTCATGATATATGAACTGGGTAATGTTACTGTTCTCTGGGAGGAACTGTGGCTTAGCACGCTTCAAGATCTTCATGGAGGTAGCCTGAGCTCATTGCTGATGCATTTTTTCTTGTCAAACCTTTTTTTTTTTGCTGATCATAGTGAACATTATTTGCTGCTAGTCTGGGGCATTCTGTGGAGTGGGTCTTCCTTTATTTTTGTTGGCACCTTAGTGAGTTAGTGAATATGGCTGTAGCGTAAGCCATGCTTTTCCAATTAGATTCACTGAGATGAAAAATTTTAGGTCTAACCTCAGTAAACTTACATATTGCAGCAAATTCCTAAATTTATTGGCTGAAAATCTCACCTTGAGATATTAACCATCTTTTTTGGCAGATGTGCTTAGGCGGATAAACTTATTGAAAGAAGAAGCTGCAAGGATCTCAGATAATGTTACACTTAGCCATAGTGAGAAAACCAAAATAAACACTGCAAAATATTCTGCCATGATGACCCCAATTGTCGTGGCCTTAGAACGCCGTCTTGCTCTGATTTCTAGGAAACCTGAGACGCCCCATGAGAAATGGTTCCAGGATGAGTACAAAGAGCCAATAAAATCTGCTATTTTGGCTTTTAAAACTCCTCCAGCATCTGCTTCAGCTCTTGGAGATGTTTGGCGACCATTTGATAATATTGCTGCATCCTTAGCATCTTACCAGAGAAAGTCAGCTGTTTCTCTGCAAGAAGTCGCACCGCAATTAGCTCAATTGTCTTCTTCTGATGTTCCCATGCCTGGGCTTGAAAAGCAAGTAATGCTATCTGAATCCGACAGAGACTTCAGTTGCACTGCACTAGGCATTGTTACGATTGCTTCTTTCTCTGAACAAGTGGCTATCCTGTCAACCAAGACCAAACCCAAAAAYCTTGTTATTCTGGGTTCTGATGGTGGAAAGTATACATATCTTTTGAAGGGAAGAGAAGATTTACGACTCGATGCTCGAATCATGCAACTTTTGCAAGCAGTTAACAATTTTCTTCATTCGCATTCTGAAACACGAAGTAGATCTGTTGGCATCCGTTATTATTCTGTAACACCAATTAGTGGCCGAGCTGGTCTCATTCAGTGGGTAGACAATGTCATTAGCATTTACAGTATCTTCAAGTCTTGGCAGCAAAGAATACAAATGGCTCAGCTTCTGGCTACTGGTGGCAGCAATAACAAAAATCCAGTCCCTGCACCTGTTCCCCGCCCAAGTGACATGTTCTATGGAAAAATAATACCAGCACTTAAAGAGAAAGGCATTAAGAGAGTGATTTCAAGAAGAGACTGGCCTCATGAAGTCAAGCTTAAAGTTTTCTTGGACCTTATGAAAGAGACTCCTAGACAGCTTCTTCATCAAGAACTCTGGTGCGCAAGTGAAAGTTTTAATGCTTTCAGCTCAAAACTAAAGAGGTAATAACAACTTTTGTTTCWAGTTTTTTAATAGGAGCAAAACAATCTATGTTACTTTTAAAGCCAAGCCATGAATTTGGTTGTGTCAACCTTTTTACTRTRAAACATATTCTAAATTATACAAATTTAATAAAAAAATTTATGGAAAACAAAATGAAATTTTTGGTTAATTAATATTGGTTCAAGATAAAAAAAAAATTGAAACAAAAATTTTTGAAWACCCTAAAATCATGGAACTGTTCAATTCTGTTTGTGGATTATATTAGAACAATTACTATCACCTTTTTCTCGGATATTATGAATAGTACGTTGAATTTTTGTTAGTTTCATATGTAGTGCATGCATTGTATGCGCCTTTAACCTAGTCTAATTAATGAGAGAGAACTTATATGTAGTTTCAAACCATAAGTTTCAGTACATWTATCTCAAAATTGTTGGTAAACTAGGAATGAAACTGTCAAGTTAACCTASTATGAATTTAAATGTGATATTTTTTTGTAACAGGATCCACCCTTTTCTTTTTTAATTTTTATTTAAGTCRGCACTCAGAGACTTTGGATATTGTATATTTCTGTGCAGGTATTCTGGTAGCTTAGCTGCAATGAGTATGGTGGGTCACATTCTTGGCCTTGGGGATAGACATTTGGATAACATTTTGATAGACTTTTTTAGCGGAGATATTGTACARATTGATTATAATGTGTGCTTTGAGAAAGGAAAGAGGTTAAAAGTTCCRGAGATAGTTCCTTTCCGCCTTACCCAAACATTGGAAGCTGCTTTAGGGTTAACAGGATTGGAAGGAGTCTTTAGGGCAAACTGTGAAGCAGTAATTGAAATCCTTAGAAAGAACAAAGATTTACTTCTCATGTTATTGGAGGTCTTTGTGTGGGATCCATTGGTGGAGTGGACTCGTGGAGATTTTCATGATGATGCAGCGATAGGTGGTGAAGAAAGAAAGGGAATGGAATTGGCCGTTAGTTTGAGCTTGTTTGCTTCTCGTGTGCAAGAGATGCGTGTTCCTTTACAGGTACCACTTTTTTTTTGGGCTCATTTGAAGTTTTGAACTAGTCTCTGGTCACATTTCTCGGACCTTTTTTATCATCATCTTAATTGATTTAAGGAAAATGATTTTTAACGCACCACTTATAGTGAGATCCACAATGAGTTTTGCTGCTGAATTCTGTCCTGCATATTCTCAGAGGAAATTTTGGACAACGATCTTGAGGTTTGCATTCGGTTGGATTAATACATAACAATGCAAATTTTCACTATCACACCTGGCACTTTCTTAATTACAGAAGCATAGTCATAGTTGCTGCTACTTGTATGATAGAACTTAARCTAATTGATGTTATTAAACATTAATAAAATGCTTTGGTATGAAMGACTGAAGGTAGCTGATTGAATTTWAAAAAAGGGAAGAAGTAATATTAARGTTTCTTCCAAAGTYAATAATTACTTRGTAATTGGAAAAAAAA
>SNQN01000128.1:92982-111015 GCA_008642245.1 Bassia scoparia
TATGAGGAAGCTCATGGTCAGTATACTATAAGACTGATATCTTAGAGCCCATTCGGCATTGTTGTGGTTTTCTGTTTTTTGGTTTATTGTTTTTAAAAGTCATGTGAAATATAGTATATAAAAGATTTTGTTTGTCTTCTCTGGTAGGAGCATCATGACCTGCTATTGACTAGTGCTCCGGCTGTTGAATCTTCTTTTGAGGTATGTCTTTTGTACTTTTTTGTTGTTGTTTGTTTTACTAAAGTGTACTTCTTTAAATGCGACATTCTTTTTGTGCAGAGGTTTTTGAGTATCTTAAGCCAGTACGAGCGTGTCTCAGCTATATATTATCGTGCTGACCAAGAGAGGTCTACTCTTTTTCTTAATGAATCATCTGCAAAGGCACTTGTTGCAGATGCTACTTCTCGCTCAGAGAAATCTCGTGCCTTRTATGATGTCCAAGCTCGGGAGTTTGCTCAGGCTAAGGCTGCTGTGACTGAGAAAATCCAAGATGCAACAACTTGGTTAGAGCAACATGGTAAATTCCTTGATGCTCTAAGGAATGATTCAATATCTGAATACAAAACCAGCATAAGGCAGAGTTGCMTGGACGACTCCTTATCTCTTACCTCAGCTGTTTCAATAGCAAGGGTTCCATTGTCTATTGTTCCTGAACCCACACAGGCACAATGCCATGAAATAGACAGGGAAGTATCTCAACTTGTAGCTGAGTTGGACCATGGAGTTTCTWMTGCTGCAAGAGCTCTTCAGATGTATGCTCTTGCTCTGCAAAGAATTTTACCCTTAAATTACATTGCAACAAGCCCTGTACATAGCTGGGCTCAAGTCTTACAACTGTCAATCAATACGCTTTCCCCTGATATGCTTTCCCGGGCAAGAAGGCAGGCTGGTGAGCTTGTTTCAAAGATTTATGGGGATGGCCTTGATTTTGCTAGGCATCGTAGGGACGATCTGTGTTTTAAAATAAAGAGGTTCTCTCTTGAGATAGAAAAACTTGAGGAAGAGTATTCTGGACTTGTAAACTCTATTGGCTCAGAAGCAGAATCAAAAGCTAAGGATCGTATTTTCTCTGCTTTCTTGAGACATATGCAATCTAGTGGTTCTGCAAGGAACGATGACCTCTTTTCTTCTCTTCCACCCATGCAGTCCAACCATGAGGGTGGTAAAGATACCAAAGTAGAGTTTGATGTGAAGAAAGAAAATATAATTTCTGCTCTAWATCTAGCCTTATGTTCTGTTTATGATGATGTGAAACACAAGGTGCWCAACGTATGTATTGAGTCAACTACCACTGGATTTGTGGGTAATCTAGCTCAGTCAGACTTTGGAACTGTATTTTGCGAGCTTGAAGAGCAAATAGAAAAATGTGTTGTGGTTGTMGACTTTGTAATTGAGCTTCAGCATTCTGTTGGTGATAGAGAAGCAAGTGGTGTTATAGAAGTTTCTGACGAGAACTGGGCATCTACCTTTAGAGCTACTTTGTTGTCATGTAAGGAATTTGTTGTGCAAATGAGTGAAGTCATTTTGCCAGAGCTAATTAAAGTCATTGTTACCATTGATTCAGAAGTAATAGATGCATTTGGGGCTTTGTCCAGTATCCGAGGGTCCATTGAAACTGCATTMGAGAAACTTGTTGAGGTTGAAGTAGAGAGGGTGTCTTTGGAAGAATTGGAAAAGAGCTACTTCATGAATGTTGGTCTCATCACAGAGCAAAAGTTGGCTCTTGAAGAAGCTGCTATGAAAGGACGTGATCATCTTTCTTGGGAAGAGGCAGAGGAACTTGCTTCGCAAGAAGAAGCATGTAGGGCACAATTAGACCAACTTCACCACACATGGAGCCAAAAGGATTCTCGGAGCTCTMCTCTCATCAAAAAAGAAGCTGAGATAAGAGAGAGTTTGATTTCTGCAGAGAAACATTTTCTATCTCTGCTTCATTCTGAGGAAGAGAYAATGATTCATGGTTCAAGAAGCAATGCGTTGTTATCTACACTGGACAGACCTTTCTCTGAATTGGATTCTCTAGACAAGGCCCTCCTTTCTTATTGCYGTTCAATTTCTTGTCAATATGATAGTTCCAAAATGGTTAATACTCTCACTTCCGGATGCCAAATGTCTGAATACATCTGGAAATTCAAAGGATTATTGAAAGGTGTAGACTTCTTTGCTTGGAAAGTTGCAGTGATGGATTTAGTCCTTGATTTGACCATCCATGATGTATCTTCACCTATTGACCAGAATATGGGTATGGATCAGCTAGTTGATGCCATGAAAAAAAAGCTGGTCACACAACTCCAGTTTTTGATGACCCTTTACATGAAAGAACGTATTGCTCCTGCATTAGTTCATTGCTTAGACAAAGAAGCTGAGAACTTGAAGCAGCAGATGGAAGGGTCTAAAGAGCTTGGTTTTGAGCGATTGAAGAAGGATGTCATTGGTGAGGAAAAGGTGAAAGCAATGCTTGAAGAGTATTGCAGTGCACATGAAACTGTCAGAGCAGCAAGGTCAGCTGCATCACTCTTGAGGAGGCAAGTGAATGAGCTGAAGGAGGCCACTAAAAGAACTAGCCTAGAGATTATTCAGATGGAATGGATGAATGATAGGACTTTAAATCCTTCACATGATGATAAGATCATAGCTCGTAAAGTTCTTGAAAGTGATGATGATGTGTATCCTCTTGTCCTAGATATTAATCGACCTAATCTGCTGGAGAACTTACAGTCTGCTGTCTCTAAGATAGCTAGCTCTATTGAATGCTTGCAGTCTTGTGAAAAGTCCTCCTATACAGCTGAAGGGCAACTGGAAAGAGCCATGAATTGGGCCTGTGGTGGCCCAAATTCTGGCATGACTGCTACTTCTTCCTACAAGAGTGCTGGGATTCCTTCAGAGTTTCATGATCATTTGAAGCAGAGAAGAAACCTGCTACAGGAAGCTCGAGAAAAGGCCACTGACACTATGAGAGTTTCTTTATCAATTTTGGAGTTTGAAGCATCACGAGATGGAATCCTTTGTATTCCTGGTGAAATCTTCCCATATAGAAGTGGTGAGGGAAGGGCATGGCAGCAAGTTTATTCAAATGCATTAACAAGGCTGGAAGTCTCTTACCATTCTTTCTCTCGTGAGTAATATCTCCTCTTTCTTTGCTAAAGGCTTCAGTTTTGGCTTGTATTGGAATTTGGAACACAGTATGCTCAATTTGGGCATTGACTTTTATTTGTTGGATCAGGGGCTGAACAGGAGTTCAAGTTAGCAAAGAGCAGCATGGAATCTGCCTCTGAAGGCCTAAAGTCTGCCTCCTATGAACTATCAGTGGCTTCACAAAAAGCAAAGTCTGCTTCAGGTTGTATAGATTTCTTATAATTTTTAAATCTTTCATGTATTTGTATGTAAATATCATGTAAAAATTAGGCTTACAAGTTCACTCTATTCTGTTAGTGAACTGATTAGATTTTTGTGGCCTTTTCACCTGTTCAGGGGACTTGCAAACCACTCTGCTTCAGATGAGAGATTGTGCATGTGAAGCTAGCATTGCACTCTCTGCTTTCTGTCGTGTTGCAAAGGGCCATACTGCATTGACTTCTGAATGTGGTTCAATGCTTGAAGAGGTATATTTTGCTCCACATATATGAGCTCTATGTGTATATATATGTCTTGATTACATATATGTTTCCCTGCTTCTTATCTGATAACTTAAGATATTAAGCCCATCTTTGTTTTGTCTTGGTAGGCGGCATGTTTCAACCAACATGAACTTTGATGCTCTCTGTTTTATTTGGTTAGTCTAACATTCGTTTTTTTTAACATTCTAGGTGTTAGCTATCAGCGATGGTCTGCATGATGTGCATAACTTGGGAAAGGAGGCTGCAGCTATGCATTGTTTCCTTGTGAAATCAATATCTAAGGTGATTTTTCTCATGAATCATGCTTAAAGGGCTCGTTAACTTTTTTCAACTATATAGTAATTTTAGCACTTTATTTTTAACCTATCGTTTGTATTTATTKATTTTGGCATTGCCTTATATACTGACTTGTGGAGTTGTTGTCAGGCAAGTGAGATTATCTCCCCCCTTGAATCAGTATTGACCAAAGATGTAGCTGCAATGACTGATGCTATGACTAAGGAAAGGGAGACGAAAATGGAGATATCACCTCTCCATGGCCAAGCCATTCACCAATCCTATTATTCAAGMATTAAGGAGGCTTTCCAGGCTTTTAAGCCCTTGGTACCATCTCTACTGTCTTCTGTGAAAGAACTGCACTCTTGCCTGACTAAACTTGCTCACTCTGCTAGCTTCCATGCTGCTAAGCTGCATAAGGTAATGCCATTCTGTATAATTGGTTCCCATGCTTAACGGGTGATGCTTATGTCATGCTTGACTGGAAATTCTCCATATGTTTCAAGTTTTGTTTATTTTTCCATAGGCTGTTGAAGGTGCAGAAGATAGCCTGGAATCAAGATCACATGACATTAACTTATCAAGTGAGGACCTCATTAGCAGTTACCCTCATTATGATGACATGGATGGAGATAATACGGGAGAATCTGATGAAGAAAAAGATGAAACTTTAGTCAGTGTCCACCTTTTGTCTGCAGAAGATAAAGGATGGATTTCTCCTCCAGATAGCATATACAGCAGCAGCAGCTCTGGCGAGGGTAGTGTTTCAGGTGAAACGTATCCTTCCAGTGGCTTTGGTCTCAATGAAGCTGTGGAGAATCTTTCAATTCAGCCCAGCTATAAAGAGGATGGAGATCACAAAGAACAATGTCTGTTCACTGAAACTGATCAACATGATACCTTGCATGCTGGGATGTCAAATGAAATGGAGAGCAAGGATGATGACAATGATTCTCTAAATTTACAGCCTATTACATCTAGAGATGGTGTCTGTTTGCCTAACAATTTGTCAGCAGATGCACTTTCCTGCATGCTAAAGGAAGAGAAATTAGACATGAATCTTGGTGTGAGTGAAGCAACCTCATCAAAAAGAGTTGGAGCTGGAGATGACAGTCAGAATGATGTCCTGAAAAAAGATGGTGTTAGAGCAATTAGGGGTAAGTGTATATTGCTATTTTATTTTGTAGTTGTCTGATTGAAATGATGTGAATCCCTATGGCCTGGAGGATTCATTTTAAGATGTTATCCCTAAAAATAGTTCCACTGTGACTTATTCTTGTTACGCGACGATAATTGCTTTATAGCATGGAATGTTAAGGTTTGCCTTGTTAAGTATGTGGATTCCCGGTTAATTTCCCTTTGCTAACTAATGCCTCTGATTACCTCATTGTTTTGCCTTGTTAAGTACACCCTAGGGAAAATCATTTTTTGAAGATGCTGTGTTTTAGTGTACCTTTAGAAAATTGGAAGGACATATTTTCAACTACCTTGAGTCATGTTATCTTCTGTTACAGGATTCACATTTGTAAAGCAAAATTCTCTCTGTGATTGGTAGTCAAATGTTAAATAATTAACCTATTTGCATCTCATAGGTAAAAACGCTTTTGCAATATCGGTATTAAGGCGTGTTGAGATGAAATTAGATGGCCGAGATTTATCAGACAACAGGTACCTGCATTCTTTTGCTCTAGTAAAGATTTTGCATGAAATGTATTTGACCTTGACCCATATTATAATTGCATTGCAGAGAAGTAAGCATTGGAGAGCAGGTAGAGCATCTGCTGAAGCAAGCTACTAGTGCAGATAATCTCTGCAACATGTATGAAGGTTGGACAGCGTGGATTTGAGTTTGTACGAGTAAGATGCTCCAATAGAGATTTATATGGTGTTACCGTGTTACTTTGGTGCATCCACACCTCAACCTCTGGTTATAGTTTCTGTGTCCATGGCTCCATGCAGCCCTTTGAGATGCACAGTTCTGCCTTAATTTTGTTCCCTAAAAGAAAACTGCAGGTCTGGTTACAGGGATGCTGACCTTGCTGTTAAATTGGGATAATTTATGGTGACCTTGCTGGCCTGGAAAAGAAA
This sequence comes from Bassia scoparia, assembly GCA_008642245.1. Lineage (NCBI taxonomy): Eukaryota > Viridiplantae > Streptophyta > Magnoliopsida > Caryophyllales > Amaranthaceae > Bassia > Bassia scoparia. Next base: position 98,964 of record SNQN01000128.1, read on the forward strand.
CAGAACTCTTATGATCCAGCTGGAAAACACGAGTACTTGAAAGAGCACTCAGCTCAGCTTCAGTTGACTGGAGCCTTTGGCTGTAGTGACAATGAGATCATCTTCCCAGGGCCATGAAAGTATCWCTTTATTTGGAATAGAAGAATATTGGTATTCTTCTGTGGTCAGAGCCACAATAGCGTTACCAATGTCACTTTTGTGATGGATCTTTGTTTGAAGGACTAGATAGAGGAGGGATTACAGCTTCTTCATTGGAAACAATTTTTGCTGTCTTTAAGAAAGTCTGGTTATTGAAATTATGGGGTTGGAAGATAACTGTTGCATGAGGTTTTACATGGAAGAAGATTAATTTGACGCCTATACCGATAAAGTGGAGCAGAATGGTTGCATATAGTTGTAAGTCTGCTTTCCCTAAATTTCTGTTCCTGAACCCCCCACCCACCACCACCACCACCACACACACACACACACGCACACGCACAAAACACCTTGTTTTAACAGCAATTACCACAGTTTTTACTGTTTAACATTATGACAAAATTATCTTGTTGAATTATTAGATAATCACTTCTAGCGGATGGTGGTCGGATCTTTGTATCGGCAAGCCTTATTAAATATGTCCTCTTTCCTTGGAGTGGTGCTATTCTTCGCATTCTATGTACTGTTTGAGATGGAAATTTGAAGCACTATAGTTGTTCACAACCATCCGATTTTCGTTGAGACATAATCAAAGGTTCCAAGCTACCTACCTGTGTCTGTTTTGGATACAGATGCCCTAAGGGGCCATAAATAAATTTAAGACTAAATTTGATATTCTTTAGCCTCAATATTTTTGTACATGGTCTATGTTATGTACTCCGTACTATGTAATTTAATACGAAGTATGCTCATTCRGTTATGAAGTGGAAGCCGAATAAAATTTGATTTTGGATCAGTGAGATGATTGAACATTTGAACATGTTGAAAGTCTTGAAACCTATAAAGTTCCACTCCAGGGGGGGGTCCAAACTCGTTGCCTTGGCACATTAGGTTGGTTGTGTTATGACTTGTGAGTTTATGACTGTTCTCCTTTGTCATGAGTTCCGACCTAAGCTATACAATAACCTACGGCTACTTATAAACGTGTCAAATGATTTACTCCGATATAGTCGTATAGTCGTATGTATGAATGATGTATCACTCTACATTCTTATCCAGTTATCCTTACGTGTTACATCATAGACGTGATAATCATCAAAGCTGTTGGGATTATATTGGCTTCATGCGCAGCTATAATGCAAGTCCTATTTATTGGGCTAAGCTTTGCAATAGATAAGAAAAGTCATTGATAAGAGTTCAATAATTCTATGTGCATTGTGCACATAMAAATGGAATTGTTTTCCCCACATCCATCACATTCAATGTCCCATAATTTTTACTCGTGTATAATTAAAGATATTTAATTTGTAAATTTGTGCATTGATAAACGTATAAAGTAGAAGTGYCAGAAATTTAGTGGAACAGAGGGAGTATAAATTTTAATAATCTGTTAGTAGTGAGTGGGTTGTTTGTCAATTTATCTATAGACTTGTAGGCTTGTAGCAATGTTCGGTAATACTATATGCAATCTTCAGGGCTGCATGTATTTATTAAATACAATTTCGAAAGTGTTATCTTTTTCAAATTTCTTATATATAACCTATTGTGTCTGATTTTTCTAAGAGTTCAAAACAACTTCAAAAGCAACGTCTGCTTATAGACAACACTAGCCAATCAGCTGCAGCTTATGACCAGTTAAAGCTAATTTCTTAGGTAGAGCCAGCTAGCCTAACAGTGTCAGCTTTCGGGAAGAGTAGACTTTCACCTATGTCATTTCTTAATAAACACGAAAAAGAGTAGACTTTCACCTACGTGATTTCTTAATAAACACGAAATAGTAGTAACTTTCCTAGCTGTGAAGGGTTGCTATTATCTCTTGGATCTTCATCACTATCAATTTTGTTTACTAGTTCATTGGAATCATTGTATTTGTATGTTGATGTCAATTGTATAATAAAAGCAAAGTAAAGGTCATTAACTTTGATCTCAGTCGTTGCATTTGCATAGCCCAATTGTCAAATGGCCAATACTTTCCTTCCTTGTAAAAGTGTAAAACTTTTGCAAAAAAAAAAAAAGGTGTAAAACTCGTGGGGACTTTCCTATTCATTATAGCCCTCCACTCCAGTTGGTCTTCTGTGGATATTTAGTTCCTTCAAAAAAAAAAAAAAAAAAATATCCCCGTGGAATATCCTAGTATCCTAGAACCTTTTTGGCCTTTTTTTTTTTTTTTTTTTTGGGAAGCAGTCCTTACACTAATATCCCAAAATTGCATACCTTATAACCTACTGATATTTATTTGTAAATTGTAATCTTATAATTTCCACTTAAATTTCTTAAATACAAGATATTGTTTAATTTATAATCAAAAGTACGCAGGGAGAAATACGGAGTATTATATACTTTCTCAACTTTTTTATTTTTATTAATTATTACTTCGTATAAATCATTTTTTAAGAAAAATTCGAGTCAAATGTAACAAAAAAAAATAAGTCACGGAACTACTTGTGCACTTTTTCTCCTATAATAAGGAATTGTGCTTTATCAAAACCCCACACTTTTCWATTTATCATTCATCCAAAACCAATCAAAACAGCCTGAACCCAGTTTATAACAAAGAAGAAGGGAAAAAAAAAAAGAGAGAAAGAAAGAATCCTAGAATTTGGAAGTGATATAAGGGAAGAAATTAAGTAAAGAAAGAAAGAAAGAAAGAAGGTGAGATTGATGATGGCAGGAAATAAGGTAGAAGCATGGATGGGTGAGCTGACAAAGCTAAGGGAAAAGGTAATTAAGGCTGCTAATGCTAGTAATGCTAATGCTAATGCAATTGCTAATAATTCTATTAATGCTAATAATGCAATTGCAAGCACTTGCTGCATCAACAATGATCAATCATCCATTCCAGCTGAAGAGCCAGCTATCCTCTCTGAATCCACCATGTGCTTGCTTCTTGARCGCTTTGTTCCTTGCTGATCTCATCGTCATCAGCTCATCACTGCTGCTCGCTTTTTTTTAATGCTCCTCCTTATTACTAATTAAGTTTATGAATTGTACAGTTTTAGGATCTTTGTTCTGTTCTTCACTTTTACTCCTGTTGTTCTTTTTAAGTATTTATTGCAAGAAAGATTTGTTTCAGTAATACCAATTGCATATATTAGCCTTACTARTGTTTGCTGCAAAAATCTGAATGTTTCTCAGTCTATTTATCTTTGTACTGCATTTTCGATGTCAGTGCTATTCGTTTCAAATAACTACTCATTTGAGGTACACTTATCTCACAAGCTAGTAAGTTTGAACACWGTTTATATTTGCATAGTATAACTAGTAAATTAAATAGAACACTTTCATGGAAGATGCCATATGAAGTAGATAAGAGTATATCACCTGTTCTTTTGTTCAAAAGGTATGAACAAAAAAAGTCTTTAGTAATATAGARGAAATGTGAGTTTATATACACTAAATTTTAGTTAAATCGGATCGAAAGGTATATAATATGCAAGAGCATAAGACAATAGGTTGCTATACTTGTTTGATTGAGATGAAGTCAGTCAGTCAGATGTTGTTTAAAGATTTTTACAGAATCGCCATCAACTAATGTGATGAATGTATGTGTAGTTGGAAACAAACTCATCTATTCTACAAGTATAACCTATTTATTCACCTATACCCTCSATCTCCTCAAGATTGCAATTGCACAGTTATACACTTGTACTCGTACAAGAAGCTAAGTTTAATTTGGACAAAAATAATTTTGCTGTCAGAATTGATCTATACTTCTGCAGTTCTGCTTTGGATATCTCTTGTATCTATTCTCAGCTAACAACTATGAGTAGGAACTCATGTCAATACTCTCAGAGGAAATTTCATTCAGGCTGCCAAAGTTAAACTTATCATCCTCCCATCTAAGAATCTCCCTTGCATATTTCAGAGCACTATCAACAGTATCAGACTCCAGAGCWGTAACTGGGCAAACATACAGCTTTCTTCCGGTTAACGATTTGAACAGCTTTTTGAATTGRGACCCAATGTAGTGATATGCCCMCTGTGCCAAAGGTGCTATGTTGTTACCACTGCGCTTGGTGCTCTGGTGACGGCTGAACACCGGGTCGAAATCTTGAAACCACTCGCAAAGAGTGAGGGGTGCTTTATCTATCTTTTCCTCTAAAAGATCGAACTTGTTCAGGATCAAAAGAAAATTCGTATCAGTGTATACTGGGTAGATGTGTATAAGAGACAGGTGTATGCTGGGTCAGTTATTATGGTCTCAAACAGTCTCTTGCTCTGCAGCATCTTGTTTGTTTGAATTCCATTATCGTCTGTATCATATTCATCATAATCTGCTAGGGATACACAAAATAGGATGACTTTAACGTCTTCAAACATCTCCAACCATTTGCAATTCTTTCCCAGACTTTTTGCGTGCAATCTGATTAGCTGGTATCTGTCATGCAATTACAATGTGAATATACAGACTGATTTATAATCGACACTAAAGTAGTAGCGAAAGCTGAATATTGTTATACAATCATCGTCCATTCACCCACAATGTATACAAGTGCCAAAGAATTACCGTGTAACAGCCTCAGGTTGGTCGCTAGTGTCCTCCAAGCCTTCCTCTTGTGTCTGGGGAAATGAGAAGTCCATACATGCAAGACCATTGGATGAAGTTATGCCTTCTGCATACGTGATGTCAGTATCAGAGGGCTCATAATCCTCTTTGGCAATCTCGACTGCCTGAAAAGTTATATTAGAAAATCAATTTTAATTTAATTGGGTTATACTTCATTAGAGATGGGAATGCAAAGTAAAAGGCTTGGAAATTGGAATGCATGGGAATTTTTCATAGCCTGGGAATCACTTCCTCCAGTTTATACAAAAACGAAAACATACAAGAAATCTTTATAATTTCTTAATATGAGGCCAATGCATGCATTAAACACACATATAGCAGAATAGAAAACCTGAGAGAAAAGCCAGATCCTGCAAGAGAAACTGTCGGATTAGTGTCTTACCCTYTCTAAGAAATAATTGGCAACCCTGGGTAGTTTTAGTTCATCTACACGGCTGTATGTGGCTTGAATGGCTGCATCGTTCCACAGCTCTTCTACGCATGGAGCAAACTCTCGAGGAGCTGCAGGGAAAATCAAATCCAGGTTACTTGACACCATGACATCGATCAGCCAGTCAGAAAAGACCTTTAACTTCTTGCCAACAGTATARTCAGTCATGCCTTGTAGTTCACTAGTTGGATCTGCAAAAAAACAAACAAAATTCAAAATATTCACGAATGAGCCAAGACAAAAAAGCTTCAATGGAGTGTGTTGGAGATGAGGAGTAAATTTGGCAACAAGTATATATAGAACATATTATCATTTAGAGCATTCAGTTTCATTTAAATGAAGGCCTTGCCAATTAATCAAGCATTCGAAAGCCAAGAAATTATTCTAGAAGGTGAACAGAAAGGAGTCTAACAAACATGAAGGATATTTGCTAGTAAGTTAAACCTCGGCCTTAATGAAATGTATCAACCTCCAAGGGTTGTAATTTGTTAGCCTAATTTTGTATTACCTGATGGACCAGGATCAGTGGACTGCCTTTTCCTCATTTCTGACAGACTTTCTTCTTCAAATATTTCGCGCCCTTCAAGTAGTCTACCAAGATACCCATACAGATTACTCTGAATCATGAACTTCATTGATTGACGCTCTTCTTTTGAGAAAGGCTTATCGTATAAAACCCTAGCCTGATAAGAAACAARGTTATGGCAAATGAAACAACAGTCAGAAGAATAAATCACAATTTACAACAGCATGCAGGTGACTGACAGCTGGTTTCTGTATTCATACATTTTCATCGCTATGTTTCCTGAACTGAGGTGAAAACAAGTCCTAAAGAACATGCCCTAAGTATCACTRAAAATCGAGCGAAAGCTACTCATAATAACATGCCATCTCTCAACAGCTAACAAAAAGTCACAGTGACATTATATTACTCCATTCAGAACTAACCTGCTTGTATATGGTGCTTGTTCCAGAACAATCATTGCCAACTAAAAGCAGTTTACATAAAGCTTCTTGTTCAAGGCAAGTAGAAAGTGCTCCTCCAGTACTATGATTTGATTTCCCTCTGGGATTTGGAGAGTCAGCAGTAGGCAATGACAAGAGAGCGCACAAGAGCTTAGTCCTTTTCTGCGAGATAAGCAAGCACCAGCAATCAGTTAGCAGCCAAAAGAAAGAAAGAAGACTTTTGATAATTCGAGTCTTAGATAGCATATAAACTATATGGATTCTATACCCTGCCCCAAATATTTCTCTTTTCCATATTCATTCCCTCTAATTGGTAGGTTCCATCTTCTTGCAACCAATAACTTGGACTCCCCTCGCACATAACACCAGCCGACTGCAAGCATATAGCAAAAGCCATTAGATTCTATATATGATCACTCAAACAAGTCCATTCAACTTTACAAGTTTATTGTGGACAACCTTCAACATGAGTTTTTCAAATGTAGTGACCTCCCGTCCATTTATCTTCACATTTGTGTTTCCGTTGCTACATTTCTCCATCATCTTTTGTGCCCCAACGATAAGTTTCGGAGTAATTTTCTGGCTAGGCTTATGCCCCTCCTGTTTCATTAAGCCACAGCCAAGATCAAAAAGCTGCTTCCGAAATGTTTAGTGTCAAGGACTCAAGGTCACAATCCTTGTATACAAGAACAAAAGATAAAAGAGAGGACAATTTTACCTTTCCCCATAAACCGGAGCTTCTATCATACCAATAGGYGCCTGGTTTTAGATTCAGTGGTGGATTGGGGCAGCCGAGCAACAACATCAACTCCTTCAAGGTCAGTGCGCGGCCATTGACAAAAATGCACTCTGGAGGCAGTTGATTGGTTCTGCAAGATAACTCAGCCTTCATGATCTGACTCACCTCCTCCTTCTCCAACCATGCCCTGAGAATCCGCGAACTCTTTCCAAGCCTCTTCCTTTTCGAGTCCTGAACAGGAAAACCAATGCAGGTAAGGCATTTTCTTCCTTCAGGCATGGATCCCATAGCTTTRCGGATGCAATGGCTACAATATTTGGCATCACAAACCAGACAAYCTTCTTTCTCCGTAAGACGGTTCCCTTGGTGACAACGGTAGCACATGCCCTTTTTAGGAGGCCTTTCAGGCACTGGCCTATCCCCATCCCMTACAAAACCCTCATCAGTATAATAGGAATCATATGACTCCTGATCACAAAAGGTAACCGCCACTTTCTTCTTCCTCCTACACTCGAGTTTTTCGCCGTCAGAATCCTCCTCCTCCTCACAAAACATCCCACCAAAACGTTGAGAAGCCGAACTGGAATTCCACCTAGCCGAGTTTTGGAGATGCTGGATCTCATCGCAGTCATTTGGGGTGTCCAACATGTCTGAGCTCTCAGACAGGTCATGTGAGTGTTCCTGAGAGGTATCAGAGAACCCCAGTGCACCTGAACTACTCCCAACCCCATCTCTCAAATCGTCCTTACCACAACTAACATCATTAGTTAGCCTATTCTTCAAAGGGGTCAAGTGTTGAATATTCGAATRGTCGAGCCTGGAACCTAACCTGGCCTCATTAGTGGCCCTAAAATTGGTCCTAACAATGGGTTCAACGACAGGCAGTGACAAATTATACATGATAGCAGGGGAAGCAGCAACCTTAGCAGTAGGAACAGAGTCAACATCAACAGGTAACACTTTAAGAAGCATGCTATTGCTAATAGGGGACCCTGTATATTCCAGAGCTATTGAAATATCTGCATTTAAATCTARAAATTCATTACCAGACATTGATCGTGATGCTGCCATCATCTTCTTCATAATCCCAGCCATTATTTTTGCTTTGCTTTGCTTTTCCCACCAAAAACAAATTGCAACTTTGCTTATGTAATTTTGATACCAACTTAACAATCACCCCTCAAAACTGACACCCTCTTTCTCTCACAGCAACATATATATTCATCTTTGTATTGTATTGTATTCTATTTTGAGCTACAAACAGTTTCTATATTTTTTAAAAAATCTAAAAATAATAGCTGAAATGGAATGATTATGAAATTGAGGAGAATTGGGATGATTAGATTAGCTTAAGAAAGTATATGAATACTTTAAAGGAAGTAGGAAAAACATAGTGAAGAGTGATGAACAGTAGACGTTGAAGTGTAAACTAAATCAAATCAAATCAAATCAAATGAATTGGTCGTAAGATATACGGGGCATTAAAATCAAAGGAGGCTTCTTCGATTCAACAACAACAACGCGTTCTTTTCTTTTAAATTACGTCGAAATTCTGTGAGGACTTCTCAGAGTCATGGTAGGACTTCTCAAGCTCTACTTTCAACGAAAACGAAAGCCTTTGAATTTCGGTTTCTTTTTTTTTTTTTTGTGTGTGCCAATTGAATAATGGCTAAAATAACTTAACCAATTAAAATAGATCAATTTTAATCATTTAGATAATCACTCACTAAGGCTCCGTTTGTTTTGACGGAAAATATTTTCCAAGAAAATGATTTTCTCCCTTTTTTAGTTTTCGTTTGTTTGTTTTGGAAAGATGTAGAAAATCATTTTCCTCAAATGAGAAAATGTCACTTTGAAAAAGGAAAATCATTTTTCTTTTGTAGAAAAGGAATGCCACAATTTCTTCCCCACTTTTTACATCTCCCTTATTCATTCTCCACCCTTCCTTCATTTCTATTACATTTTTCATTTCCTTCATGAGTTTTCCTCTAATCAAACAAACAAATGAAAACTTTTTTCCTAAAACATGATTTTCTATGAAAATTATTTTCCCTAGAAAATGATTTTCCATGAAAAATATTTTCCTTTAAAACAAACGTAGCCTAAGTTATTTTAATCATCATTTTGCTACTTCGAATTCATTTTAATTAACTCACTTAATGATAATAAGCTTACAACCTTGATTAGTCTATTTTTTTTAAAAAAACGTTCAGATTAAATCTAATTAGAAATTTTAAATCATAATTTATGACAACCAATAGGATTGTATTGCAAAAGTCGTAGCTTTTGATATTAGTGAAAACTTTACTACGGAGTACTGATTAATAAATCCCATATTTCCCTAATCTACCGCTATGTTATTCATTAGTTTATTCGTTTGTTTGTTTTTGGATAATGCATTGAAGAAAAATCGATTGACATTTATCCTACTCAAATGGTCAGAAAAATTGTCACTCTTTAAAAGACACAAGTGTAAATCATTTTCCTTTGTTAAGTAAGACAGAAAAGATATGGGCTGCCTACAAATTATTTCCCTCCACTTCTTACATCTCCTTTATTCACTATTGTAACAAACGGCCCTTCAAATTCATATTCATATATTATCAGATCACTTATTTTATTTAACCAATATTCCTGCTTCTGATATAGGTGAAACGGAGCCTTTAACATGTAGATTTCATAAGCTGAGAACATAAGGTAAAACGTTGTTTAATCCTAAAGATTGTATTTTACAAGGTCATAATGGATAATAACTTTATTTCTAGAAGATATAGATTTCCATGAAAATTGTTTTTCCCTTTAAAGCACACTCGGAGCCATACTGTTTGTATTCTTATATATTCATCATTTATGCTACTTCTACTTGGATTCATGTCAAAAGTTTTTTTTTGATAATATAGTCATGTTTTTGTCATATTTATTACTATTAATATCTTCAACTCATCATCAATTGTCGTATTAATTAATTCTTCATAAATGTTGACTCACACCTTGATTAGTCTATTTTTTTAAAAAAAACGTTCAGATTAAATCTAATTAGAAATTTTAATCATAATTTTGACAACCTTAGGATTTGTAATTGCAAAGTCGTAGCTTTTGATATAGTGAAACTTTCACTACGGAGTACTAATTAAATATCCCATATTCCCTAAAAAAACTCTTTTAATCACTAATATTCTTAAACAGAGTAATAGATTAGTATAGACATACAAATGCAAATGAAACAAATTATTGTATAGTTTGTTCACCATTTAATTTTTGCATTTATTTTGGTTAATGGAAATGAAAATTGGTGCTCCTTTGATAAGTTCAAGGGTTTGGACGATTTGCATATTTGTTTAGAAATATGTAAGAATTGATTATATTTTACACTTTTCAAATAATATTTAATTATTACGTTTTTATATGTTACAGAGAAAAATAATATTATTCGGCCTGATTAATTTTTATTTGCGATATGAAGTTATAAACTTTGATCAACATTAACAAAGCTAGCAATATTCCTCTTACCTTAATTTTTGACCTCCATCCTACAAATTACATAACAGTGTAACCTTATAGTTAAACTCATAAGAAGTTAAGAAATTTAATACTAATACTTTATATGTGGCAGATTATGCAAATTAAGGTTGTGTTTTGCTTTTAGATTACATGTGTGAATAAAGGTAAGTGTATAGATCAATTAGTAACATTAAAGTTTACTATTTTAAGTATTATAGTAAACTGATTATTCCTCAATTTTATTGTGACATACTTAACAATGTTAGAAATATACTAGTCGTCTGGATGACTCATTCTATCTAATTAAATAATTTCTATTTACTGGTTTTCTTTAAAAAGCAATATTCAGTCACATAATTTAAGATTTGAAAATTCTATGGTAAGTTTTTTTTTTATTTTTTAATTAAAAATGTTACTTCATTTTCTCATCTATGATCTTTTAGAGATTTTCAAGGTCATTGTCATGCAAATGAGACGGTTTAACTACTTATTTTCCCCCTAATTTGAACATCAAAATCTGACCCTTAAGGGTGAAAATGATCCAAAATTTATGTTGTTAGATTTGGATACTTAAATAGGATGAATTTTGAGTACCTAAAACAAAACATTGATAAAAATTTTCTAATCATTTTTAAGCAATTTAAAAACTTCATATTTGATCCTAAGACAACTTCAAAAATGATCAAGTTTAAAGACAAGTATTAGGTACATCAGATGCACAATAAATTTTACTGTGCATCCAGATTATGGTGACTCTTTTGGTTAATATAGTACCTTTTCTATCAATATAGGTGATCTTATTATTTATCACTATATTGAGGTAAGTGATGGGTCACTATATTAGATATAAGGGTCCACTATATTGAGTGTAAAGGTACTATATATCTTATGATGCATCAATAAATTTATTGTGCATCTGATGTATACAATACCATCTGCAAATTAAAGAGTACTTAGGCTATGCTCCCTGCACTGGTCTATCTCAAGAATCGATATATAGGGGGAGGGGGGAATCGTCGAATGCTGGGATATGAGGATCGATCCCACACCATGAGTGGGGAAAGTGGTTACTCTTGGCTTACTCTTGTTACATGTTATACAAGTGGTTTTTTTTCAAGTGATAACCGTATAAGAAAATATGGGTATAATCGAATTGTATTCAAACAATTGTAATGATAAAAAAAAGGCAATAGAATGAGTAAGAGAGAGAATGAAATTACATCTCCATTCAGTCATTGTCCACTTACCGCACTACAGACGCAATATACTTGGTATATCATAATTGATAATAATGAATGTAAGAAGCCCAATTTATGTGGCCACATTGGTCCAATTTAAGTATTTGCATATTTGAGAGTGACCTTCAGCCAGTTGTCGCAACAATCAGCTCCTTCTTAGCCCACCTTCCAATTCAATCTCTAAACATAGCTGTATTGTACCATTTGCTTCACCAATTTGGGCTTTATAGTTGTATTCCACCGCAATGAATCGCCGCCAACAAACCCTAGGACTACCACATTCCCGGTGGGAAGAAGAAGGAAGGAGAGAGAATTTGTTATTTTATTCCCTAAACAAAGTAAGTATCCTTAGAATTATTATTTGAGAATTTGACATAAACTCATGTTTATTTGTGTGATTTTGAAACTCTCATTCTACCCCACTAGGATTTTTCGTACTTTTCATGTGTACCACTAGAAATTTCCAAAAAAAT